>CAIGRF010089610.1:0-20611 GCA_903798235.1 Fraxinus ornus
CTACTCTCGAACTTCGCATGCAAAAACACTAGCAACGAAAATGATAACAAAAACACACAAAAATAAAAATAAATAAACAAAATAAATAAATTTAAATCAAAACTAGAATTAATAAAAAAAATTAAAGCAAATAAACTAGTCCACGACAACGGCACCAAAAACTTGTTCGTGAAATTTCGCAAGTGCACGGATTGTGAAAAGTAATAAAATGAATTTTTTTTAGTCCGAATATCGTCCTACGGAGACTACTATCTGCTATAAATTTTTAAACTAACCTAGTTTCAATTTAAACTGAAATGGTAACTAATAATCAAATCAAATTTTGTTTTCTAAACGAATTTCTAATAAATAAAATAACAAACTCAAATTAAAATGTAGATAAGATTTCGTGATGATGTAGTTAGGATTTTCGATTTCACTTATGTTATTTATCATACATTTAATTTCAATTTATTCAACCATTTTTCATACGTGCCAATGATCGAATTAACCTATTGTATTTCGTGATCTCTCTCAAGCAACACTAATCATATCCATATGCTCGAACTCATTATATCTATATGTAAATTCACACACATATGAACGCATTAATCTATGAGAATTCAACAAAGATCGCATAGCTTATAATTATCTCTCGATCTCTTATAATATCTAAGTCAATTATTGTATGAGCTAGAATTATATATCACCTTTCGGTCTCAATATTATCCTTAAATCAATTAATTGTTGCGCAGACAATTAAAGTATTAAACACACAATAATTAATTAACAAGTATTAAAATGGCATGAAAATCTCGAAATTAAACATATAATTAAAAATTTAAGCTACATCATCAATCCTAACATGAAAATATTTAGCCAATCATAATGTTGTATTTAAACATGCAAAAGTGGAAAGAAATCACCAAAAATTGACGGAACGTGAAAATTTCTGACTAAAATTGTCTCCTTTTTCTTTCTCCAATCTACGTGAATATATATATGCAGTTGCTGCCACTTTCCAGAAGAGTTGCCGGGTTGATGCGTGATTATATATATATTTTAATCAAAACTTGCAACTTCCTCCCAAAAATATTTGCAAGCTGTCACCTTTTGCATGTAATTGTTCTTCATAATTTTGTCGGCCACTGCGTTCCCCTGTGTGTATATGTATAGGAATTTCTGAAAATAACCGCCCAGTTCCTCTGCCGTTTTTTCTCTACCAATGGCTACCAGTCCTGTTTCTCTCCAATATGTCTATGAAAAGAGAAATGTTACACTTTCACACTCGGTACACAATTTGGTACACAATCCTCTCACATGTGTGGTGTCCTAAAAAATTTCATGTAATGCAAGTTAATCCTTAAAATAAATTTATTTGTGCATCACGTGCCAATGTAGTCCTTGTACTTTGGATTTTGCCATTTTTTCGCTATTTTGCACTCTTTTCTTCAATTTTTCAATAAACATATGGTTTTACCTACAAAATACAATTTAACATAAATTAGGTAGAATTTTATTCAAAAGACAATAAATTATCATAATTTAGAGCTTCAAATAAGTATAAAAACTACACTTATCAACCTCCAAGATTTTGGATTGCTAAATTTGAATATAACTAGAATTTGTTCTTGATAATAATTTACTGAAAAGAAGAATTTCTGTCTAATTTGAAAAAAAATTGCATATTATTAGCGATAAAAATAAAAATAAGTATGTAACCTTCCTTATTAATGTTGGATGATTGTGTTAGGCATAGCTCATTATCATCTTAACTGGTCATTTTTTAAAATTGAATTGCACCAAAAAGTTCAATAGGAAAAAAAAAAAAAAAAAAATCAAAAGTGATGAATCATAGACCAAATATTGAAATTACTTTTTCCTCTCATTCTTATATACTTATAAATTAACTTAAACGTAGACTTTTTCATTGGGCTTAATATTCACGTTCCTATAAATTTGACCATATAAGATATAACCCTCTCACTTATTGAATAAAAAAAGGGTCATTTTTGAAATTGGCTAAAAAGGCCCATGACATCTATTTTCTCAATGAAAAATGAAAATGATGAACATACCATCTTATTTAAATAAAACGAAACAGAAAGAATAAAGAACTAATTGTAGCTTCCAACTTTCTTTTAAAAAAAAAGTACAAACGAGTTACCACCACCACCATTGCTGCCGTCACCACCACTCTCAAATTTCTCAACGAATACCATGAATGAATTAGCAACAAAAGTGGCAAATGATCTGTCTAGTAAAAAATTTGCTACCAAACAAGCTAATTTCACAGCATTTCAGACATTGTACCCATTTTATAATTTCACTTTGGCCCCTTCACCTACATCGACACATCCGCCTCCATCACGTTCTATATCCAATGAAGGTAATTTCCTGACTCTCAAACGCTAGCTTTATGATTAACTAATAAAACAGCATATGCAACACTGAAAAAATGTAGAGCGACCATACAAAAATTTAATTTTTTGGTTCTAATTCAAAGGTACAAAATCTGTACCAATTTTTTGTGTTTTGGGTGCAGGAAATGGAAGAATGTCAAGACAAGTTTATTATTGCGATTGTTGTTTATAATGAGGAGAGAATACGAAGAAATGAAGACATGGAGGATTTGACTTTTGGATTTGGAATTTGTTTAACGTGTTTGCTGAGAAATTTTGTTTGGAACAGGTGAGGTTGGGTTGGGTTGGGTTGGTTTGGTGGAAAAGATGAACTTTTGAAGGTAGGGTAGGGTATGGTGGGGTGGGGTGGGATTGGGGAGGGAAATAAAATTTTAGTTTTGATTTTTTACATGGGACTCGTTTTCACTTTTTTGAAATATATGGGATCGTGATTCAATTAATTCTTTATTTTTTTTCTCTTTTCTTTTTGCTTTATTTGAGTATGAGGACATATTCATCATTTTCCATTTTTTTTATTAAGAAAATATATTACATGAGCCTTTTTCACCAATTTCAATCAGATATGGGGTTTTCACCCACCATGTTCAATAAGTAGGGAGGGGTTTTCGCCCTTTCTATTTTTTTTTTTTTTTTCATTTTCCCTTATTTATTAGGATTTAACGGTACAACTGAAGAATGCAGGAGAGTATTTCAAACAAAATGTTTAAAATAAGGACCTCTTTCTACAATTTCAATCGATAGGGAGTATATTGCACATGGCAAATTTGTAGGAGGATTTTCTACTATTAAGCTTTAAAATACTAAAAACTTAATTCGTATTTAAAACACTAAATACTAAATTAGGTTTGATTTGGATTTCACGAGAATCGGAACCGAACCAAAAATCAATAGTAAGGAACTATTTGCTTTTATTTGTAGTATTGGAATCGAATTGGAATGTGTCGGTTCAGTATTGGAATCAAACTTTTTTTTAAAAAAAAAAAAATGTTCAGTGAAAAAATTAAAAATGGTTAATTACTTAGGAAATATTTTTAAAAAAATCTATAAAATAAATAAATATCAAAATGTTCTAACGGTTTCGATTCTCTATTCTGAGTAGAGAACCGAAACGTCTAAGAGCTAGACTAATTTGAAAACGTATCCCAAATCGATCCCAACCAATCAATTTGGTTCGGTATGATTCGATTTTAATAATTCCAACAAAATTGTTACACCCTACTAAAAACAGTCACGGAACCAATGAAATAATCAACATTATCCTTAAATTACGAGGCGGAGCCCTCATTCACATAATGCCAAATTGCTGACAATACAGGTCACTTCCCTTGCAAGGCTATTTTCATTTAAGTTTTAACTATAGATTAATTAAGACCTTCTTTGATCTTTTTATTTTTTTAAATACATTTTTTTTTTCCTTTTTCAAGTACACATTTTTCAATAAAATAATATTACATGCAATTAAAAAAAATATTCATTTTTAACCACACACTCTCCATCAATTTACTATTCTAAAATACATTCTATCTAAAAAATGGGGCTCAAACATGCCCTAAACTACTTTTGTACTGCATTTGCCTGCCTGAAAATACAAGGAATAATGTAAATTAGTAAATTCGAGATTAATGGTATTTGGTCATGTTTGATAGAATTTCCATTTCAGTCAAAATAAATAATTAATTTTAATCACATATCTTATAGGATTCACAACTTTTCAATCAAACATCTCATCAACTTCTATCAAAACTAAAAGTCATATTTTAATTCCCAGGCTTATTATGAGCCTGTTTAAGCCTCATTAAAAGGTTAAGAATGCATTTTAGAATAGTATATTGATGGAGAATGCGTAATTTAAAAATAAGAAAAAGTTTTGAATTTGAATGTAATATTATTTTATTAAAGAGTGTGATTAAAAAAAATGAGAATTAAACAAGCCCCATATACCGAACACAAAAAAAGAAGAAGGAAATTTCAGTTAATTCAAACTACTACTCAATTTAACTTATAGTTAAGTTGATTGAAAGCAATCTTTAGTCGGTTAGTCCTTTTTTGGACTCCATTACAATGAGATTTTGGAAGAAATATATTTTGAAATAGTAATGTTTTTTGGAGGATGTAGGGGTGGACACAAGGGTGGCATGGGGTTACGTGACCTCTCCACTTTTGGACAATTTTTTTTTTATATGATTAAATTTTTTTTATGTTTTTATCTCAATTTTCGAAATCATTACAGGATGTCAAACGAAGTCATAAAAATGCATTCTTAATATCATTTCGAAATACTAGTATTTCGATAACATATGAATTTTAAAAATTCTCCAACGATTATATACTAGCCGAATCAACGAATGGCATACGTCATCTCAGAATTCGTTTCAAGAACTATATTATAGACATATCGAATGATCCAAATACATCAAAAAATAGTTAAAACTACATCAAACATGCATTTTAAAAAAGAGACGTCTAACTTGTCTCACTCTTTTTTTAATTTTAATTATTTCATTAGTATTTATTATTTTTACGCTATAAATTTCCTAATATAATTTACATTATTTTATTAGAAAATTTCACATGAGGTATGACAAAAAAAAAAAAAAATTCAGAGTTTTACATTCGAAATGGTCATACCCCATGTAATGTAAATTTACATGGGTATGAATTTTTTTGATATAAATTTTCGAATGTAAAAATTTCCACAAATTTTTTTACAAGTTTGAGTATCTTCCCTATCTCAAAATGTATGCGGCGGTTGGAAGAGTGTATGGTTAAAAATGAAGAAAAAAAAAAAAAAGAAGGCTTATGTGTAATATTATTTTATTAAAAAATATATAATTGAAAAGAAAAAAAATATATACTAAAATTTCAATGGAACCTAAACAGGGGCTTAGTCAAATAAACATATTTGAAATATAACTATTTTAAGCAAATAAGTAATTTTATACAAATCGATTGGACTCGACTTTAAATTTATGTGATTGAGCTTAAGCCTTGTTTATTTATCATTTTTGAGAAACTCTTTTTTTGAAAACTCATTTTTAATCACACATTTTCATGTTAAAATATTTTACACCTAAATTCATGATGTTTCCTTATTTTCTAATAACACTTTTTTTTTAAAAAAAAAATATTACTATTTTTAGAACTCATTTTATTTTAATTTTTTTTAATGGATATGACAGCAAAATAGCTCGACGGCTCGGACTCAATTCGAAAAAAGTTCGAGAAGGACCCGACTCGGGTCGAGCTCCATTTTGGAGCATCGACTCGAGCCCGACAAGCTTGTTCATAGAAAAAATTAAAATTAAAATAAATTTTTTTTTTTTTTTAAGAGTTGCCTTTGGCCCTTTGCTACTTGCTGAATTTGCAGGCAGCTAGAAAGGCAGCCCTTTATATTTACAAAAAAAAAAAAAAAACAAAAACCCGAGCCGGCATGTTAAGGTTCGGATCGAGCTTCAGATTTGGTTCGAGCTCAACTTGGCTCGTTACTAAAATCAAGTCAAACAAAGTCACACTACCGTTGCTATGTCTATGTAACAGTGTATGCAGTGAATAGCAATACATGTATGTACGTATTCAAATTCCCAAAAATTGTCTCGCCAGCCAACCACTGTACATTCAGATCCAATTAACCTTCTAATTTTAATTAGATCAACGAACTCGGGTTTGTCGAATTCAAATCTAACAACGATCCAATTGCTCGTACTGATTTGAGAAAATTTGTTTTTGAATTACAATGCAAAGTTCATCTGGATCGCCAGAGGCAATTCTGGAATGGCTTCAGAAAGAAATGGGCTACCGGCCTTTAGGGTTGTACGCTTCATCATCCAAGGCGGCCTCAATGTCGACCGTTGACTCTCTCCGGAAGGTTTGCCGCGGGAATATGATCCCAGTCTGAAACTTTCTGCTAAGGAGGGTGAAGTCGGAAAAAACGGTTGAGAATATTAGAAGGAATATTCTTGTTCATGGCGCGGATTGTTGACCCCAAAAAATGGTCCAACAGAAAATGATGACTCCAAATACTTCTTGATTTGCAACGGTTAATTGTACGGTAAAAAAGGGGGTCGGTTTTTAGGAATAGACTTTTAAATAGAGAGAATTCAAGTTTTCTTTTAAGTGTACAAATTTTTCATTACCTTCAAATGGAGCTAATAGTAGGATACAATTAATACAGGCCGTTAGATAAAAAACTTCGTGGCCTCATCTACCTGACTAATGCATCACATCCTAACCATCTATCAATCATGCCATAAATGCCAAGATCTTCTCATATTGTCTTCTCATTTGTGATGGGACAACGTAGGTTGGTAGAGGCGGCGTTGACAGTGTGTTGTCCCATCAATCCCGCTCTTGGTGCTTCGATTTATACGGGTTAGGTTCTCTTGACGGAGGCTCGGCTGGGTATCTTGCACGTGGAGTCGGATGAGCACGCAACCGCTAAACGCAGTATCAGGTCGGCCGTCCTCCAGGCTTTGTGCGAGTTCGATTTCCCTCCACGTGGCTTGTTTATTTTATGATTATTTATATGAGTAACATCAGTCCCCTAAGTCCAAGTATGATTATTTATGTAGTGCATGTACTTCTGTAGTGCATTGGGCAACGGGGGTAAAATTCGCGCGCTAATTTGGGATCTGAAGGATTTCTGGTTGAATTGGGGTATTCGTCTTTGGGAAGTGGATTAATGGAGATGGATTGTATGACGTAATCCTTTAGTTATGACGAGCCAGAATGGTGGGCTTCAGAGGACACGCGACCTTAAGTGGGTATCGTCGTTGAAGCGAGGCCTTGACTATTAGGACGACCCGGAAATGGAAGAGGCGAGGCCTTATTTCTAGGCGATTCTTTCTTCCGACTTGGTGGTGTCTTCTCTACTCAAAATTTGCAGATTCCCAATACGGGACGGCTGGATATCTTGTCCATTCCCAAGACTTGAGCAACGTCTGCATTTAATATGCAATGATGATGTCGGCGCACTCATGCCCAGGCATACGTGTGTTATGAGTGCGTGTTAGACATGAATCCATTAGGGCCTTTGATTCAAAATGAAGTAGGCGCCCTTTCGACTTTGACGTAGGTGATGCGATTACATGTGTATAGCCCAGATTATTTTCTAAGGGACATCTAACGGTGGGGGTTCCTTCGTGAAATTTATATAAGACATTGGGAGCCCACATTTTCCTCTTTTCACTCTCAGATTTTTAGAGATTTAAGTTCTTGGAGTTTTCTCGTCCGAGCCCAATATTTCTAGTTGTAGCCGGTGACTGGATAGTGCTCTCTTGTTTTATATCTTCAGGGCTTGGGTTTCTAGATTTTGCGTAAGTATCTCTCTTTATTGAGTCGACTTTCGACCCTTTTCTCTTTCGATGGCTTCTTCTTCGAGAAATGGGAGATCTGGGGGTTCTTGTGGGGTAGACATGGCCATTATTTGTGTGGAAGCTGGGATCCCTCCAATTATTCCCACTGAGAGGATCATGGAGGCGATGGGGGGACCCCTATAGTACGTGGATGATGTAGGAGGGGCCTATAGACTATAGTATTAGGTGGGGGCCTCTTTATGGGCAATTGATATAAATGAGGACAAGCTTGAGGGGTTTAGAGAGTCGTATAGGATCCCAGATGATATCGAACTACTGTTACCAACCCAAGAGGAGAGGGCCTGTTTCCCAATGCAGGGCTGTGTGGCAGTGAGTGAGGCGATACTGGTGGGGGGATTAAGATTGCCTTTGAACCCTTTTTTTAGGTTCATCCTTAGGCAGTATAACCTTGCCCCTACCCAATTAGTGCCCAATGCCTGGAGCCAACTGGCGGGGCCTTTTCTCCTGTAGAAAGAGGCTACATTAGGCGGGGATATGCCTCTTTACGTATTTCAAACCCTTTTTCAACCCCCGAGCCTCTAGTGGGGGGTCGATTGCAATGGATGGTATTGTATCAATCCCTGGGGCTCACATTCCCCCTTCATCTGGGGGACCCCAACCTCTATAAAAATATGGAAATAGTCTTGGTTTTGGGTAAGGGGTCGCTGGCAAACTGTAGAAGGGGATGTGGTCCCAGAGATAACAGTACCGACCCAGTATCATGAGTATAGTAAGTCAAGCCCCATCTAATCTTTAATGTTTTGTTGCTTTATCTCTTTTAACGTCGAACTGATGAGAGGTTTGTACAGCTGCAGCAGATCAATTTCAACTCGACCCATCTGAGTAGGCTGTGGTAAGGGCAATCTACGAACTGCCTATAGAGCGGAGGAACTTCAAAAATTTGATTGCAAAGAGCCCCCTTTGTCACTCACTTTTTGATGGCTACCAAAGATAACATCATAGGTCTTGTGCTCTCTCTGCCTCTATTACCGTAGCTCATTTGATTTCTTGCCTTTTTTTGCAGGTCAACACGATAACAAGGAACGGGTGAAACCTACCCTGTTTGATTTGAGGAGCCTTGGAGAGGCTCAAAGAAAGAGACCCCTGAGCAAAGACTCGTCTTCCTATAAGAACCAAAGGGACGAGCTGGCTCGCTTGTCCAAGGTGAACCCTCCGCCACCTCCTTCAAAAGCTAATGAAAAAGATACCTCCTTCAAAAGCTAATGAAAAAGATAAAGAGGTGGAGCAGAAGGAAGAGAGACATCGACAAATAGGTCTCTTAAGAGGAAAATAGTTATCACCAAAAATGTTGGCACCCCGCCTCACCCTAAATGACAGACTACCTTGGAGGAATCGCTGCAGAGGCCCATGGTGGTTAAACCCATTTCTGCCATCAAAGCGGTGGAAAGTGACGAAGCGAGGGATGAAGGGGTTCCCCTTCGGAGGAAAAAGAAGGTCGCTGACTTGAGCATCCCCAGCGACGATAAAGCTCAAAATTTCTTGGGAGGTCGGAACGACGAAATTTCCTCGACGGTTTTGGATATGCTTCCGGTGGAGGCCCAAAGGGTGGCGAATCTAAGCCACAAATATTGGACGGACAAATATTCCACCCATGCAAAGTCCTGTGATATAGCGAATTTGATGGAAGTCGGTCTCGCTATGCAGGCTCGTGCCCAAAACTTCTTTGTTACTGCCCAGATGGAGGCGAGGCGGATGCAGAACGTTGTCAATGACTACTCTCAGCGATCTCAAAACACGGAGTTTTCCGTTATTAAGTCCAACGCCGAGGCCTCTGTTGCCAAAAAGGCTGCTGAAGCCTCCAAGTTAAAGCTTGCGGAGGCAGAACCCAAGGTGGAGGCGATTACCAAAGAAAATGAGGAGCTGAAGGAAAAAGTCCACCTCTGCCGGGCTGATGTAAATGCCTTGACGAAACGAGTGGAAAATTTCGATAATTTGTAGAAAATTGCTTCGGCGGCCTTAGAGGTGGCAAATAAAGAAAATGGGGAACTGAAGGCCCGTGTTGAGGAGCTTTAGGTCAAGGTGTCGACTTTTGACGAGAAGCTAAAGAAGGCTGAAGAAGCGGCGGTTCATAACTACGTGGCACATTTTCATGAAATCGCCGAGTACGATGGGTTAGAAATCCACTGGCGGAGGGTCGCTTACAACGAACTTCTTTCGAGGTTGGTAGAGCTGCATCCCCGTTGGATTTATTTTCCCTAAGGAATGAAATCTTGCATGAAGAGCCCTCAACTCCAACGATTGAAAGAAGGTCGGAGGTAGATGAAGCTTTGGAGGGGTCTCCAAAGGAGGATGTAGTGCGCGTAGATTAGGCCTCTTTGTAAATTTTTCATTTCTTTGTAAATTTTGATTGCAATGAAATTGGTTTCTTTCATTAAACCTGTGTGATACGCTCCTTTATAATCTTGTCAGTACTTATTTTTCTAATGCAGGGCCTTAAATGATAATACTTAGCTCTGACGTGACAGTCAGTAATTTATGAACTAGTCATAATTAATAACTTGATGGAAATATGGGCTCGCCATATATTAATCGTTTGACGGAGGTGTATGAACTTATCACACAACCAATAATTTATGAACTTGTCATAATTAATAACTTGATGGAGATATACGCTCGCCATATATTAATCGTTTGCCGGAGGCGTATGAACTGATCACACTTAGCCAATAATTTATGAACTTGTCATAATTAATAACTTGATAGAGATACGAACGGAGGCGTATGAACTGATCACACTTAGCCAATAATTTATGAACTTGTCATAATTAATAACTTGATAGAGATACGGGCTAAAATAAGAAACGTTTATTTGATCGTAAGCAGTGCTCATATAGATGAGGCCTTACTGGTAATACATGCGTAGATGTTCCACATTCCATGGATTAGGTTGAGCCTTTCCGTCCAGATTTTCAATTAAAAATGTCCCAGGCACGGTCCTTCCCAGTTTGGACCTAATGTGCCCTCTCTCGGCTTTTTTGAGGATAAGAATACCCTCCTGAGTATCAAGTCGCCTCTTCTGAAGGATTTTCGCCTAACTTTGGTGTTGTAGTACCGAATCATCTTTCTGTGGTACGTCATTAGCTTAACTTGTGAGGCTTCTCTTCTCTCCTTAAGGAAGTCGAGTTCGCCCCTCCTTATTTCTTCGTTAGAGACTTCATTGAATTGCAAGCGCCGGGGTGAGGGCAAATCGATCTCTACCGGACTCATCGCTTCTGCCCCATAAGCCATGGAGAATGGGGTCTCTCTGGTGGCCGTTCTAATTGTCAATAAGACATTTGGGAGCTCGTCCACCCATGCTCCTTTTGACTCGTCCAATTTCTTCTTGAGGAGATACTTTATGGTTTTGTTGATGGCCCCAACCTGACTGTTTGCCTGTGGGTGGTGAGGGGAGGAGAAGTGTTTCTTGATGTCCAATTCGTCGTAGAGGTCGCGAAGGTTCTTGTTGTCAAACTGACGCCCATTGTCTGTAACTATCGAATGGGAAATTCCGAACCGGCATATGATATTTTTCCACAGGAATCTCGATGTGTGAGCCTCGGTGATTTTAGTTAGCTGTTCAGCTTCAACCCACTTAGTGAAATAATCAATGGCGACAACCGCATAACTGGCTCCTCCTTTTCCTTTGGGCATGGGCCCTATCAAGTCGACCCCCCACTTGGAAAAAGGCCATGGGCTTGATATTACGGTGAGTTCAGTGGATGGTTGCCTTTAAATGGGAGAAAAACGCTGACATTTGTCGCACATTTTTACGAAATTGATGGCATCTTTTCTCAGGGTAGGCCAGTAATACACCTGCCTTAGGACTTTGTGGGCGAGGGTCAAGCCCCCAGTGTGGTTTCCGCATATTCCCTCGTGTATTTCCCTTAAAACGTAGCCCGCTTCGTCATCTCCTATACATCATAGGAGCAGTGAAGAAAACCCTCTTTTGTATAGGACTCGTCCTGGATTATGTAGTGAGCAGCTCGACGCCTGAGTTTTCGGGCCTCTTGCTTATCTCCTGGAAGGATGTGATCCTTGAGATATGCTAGGATGGGTCGCATCCAGGTGGGAGTTTCTGCAACCCACATCACTTCTTCTGACTTAGCTGTGGAAGGCTTAGTGAGGTAGTCAATGGGTACGAACTTGAGTAGCTCCGAATCCTTACTGCTGGCCAACTTTGATAGTACATCTGCATGTGCGTTATCTGCCCTGGGGATTTGGGCCAATTCAAATTTGTCGAAGTAAGGGATCAACTCTCTGACCTTCTTCAGATAAGTAGCCATACCCTTGTCTTTGGCGGTAAAATCACCATTGACCTGGCTTACCACGAGTTGCGAATCGCTTCGGACAGCCACACTTTTCACTTGCATTTCTTTGGCTAGCTTGAGGCCTGTCGGAGTGCCTCATATTCGGCTGCATTGTTGGTTGTCTTAAATTCGAATCTTGCGACGCAGTTAAGTTTGTGGCCTTCTGGGCTTTCCAGCAGCACTCCAGCCCCGGAGCCACTTTCTCCAGCTGACCCGTCCACAAACAATACCCAGGTCGATGGTTCTACGGGTTCCATGGTAGTATTGATGTCCGTTGCTTCTGTGAACTCCGCCATAAAATCCGCTATGGCTTGTCCCTTCATTGCAGTTCTGGGCTGGTATGAGATGTCGAACACACTCAGCTCCATGGCCCATTTCATTAATCTTCCGAAAGCATTCGGTTGCTGGAGCACCTATTCTTATCCTCCTCATGTTCCCTTCTGGGAGGTTCGTTCCGGCGATCCCGCCTTGTATCATTGTATCGAGGTTCCTGCTGAAGTGGTGGAGTACTTTGCTGGGCGCGATGGATGTTCCTCCCTTCATTATGGGGGTCACCTACTCGTTGTGACGTTGTTTGTTCGCGTCATTTTCAGTGCCGTGTCCGGAGGATTGGTGGGATGTATGATATGGCCTATTTCTAGGCTCTCCACCTCTTGCCCTACTTCTTCCTCTTCCTGGGCAAATTTGGTGGCCTGTGAGTACTGGGACCTTCTTCTTCATATGCCAAAGAAGGTACGACGTTCAACGTTGCGGTGGCCAATGCCTGTCCTGAAGTGGGGACTATAGTATGCCCATTGAGTCCATTGTTGGTCTACCGGTGGGACACAGGGCCTCTCCTGTGTCTTTGGGGGTGGTGGTAGTCCCATTGAGGTTCGATTACGGTGGTCTATGAGTTCTTCGTTAACAATTTCACTTCTAATCATTTTCACCAGTGCATCATAGGTGGTGAGGTTCTTGTTGCGTACGTCCCTCCAAAACAAGGTGTTCATGTTAAGACCCCCTCTCAAGGCAGAAAGGGCCTCTCTATCCGTGACTTGCTCACAATATGTCATTTCATCAGTGAAGCGAGCTAAGTAGCTTTTTAAGGTTTTGTCTCGCTTGCTGTCTCATGTCTTGTAGCCTTTGGATTGCGGCCTCCCCTTCTTTGCTGGATAAGTATTGGTTCAGAAAGGCCTTTTTCAGGTCCGGTCAGCTTCTGATGCTACCTGCAGGGATGCGACTGTACCAGATTTCTGTCGCCCCTGTCAGCGTAAGATGGAAGGCTCTACATTTCAACGCTAGCGAGGCTCCTCTTAAAGACATCTGAGTTTTGTAGTTATTGAGATATTTCGCCGGATCGTCCTTGCCCTCATACTTGGGTATTTTGGGGGGATGAAGTGGTTAGGAATCGGGGCGTTTCGTAGTTCTTGTGAAAATGGCAGGCTATCATCATCGTCATCCATCTCGAATGACCTTCAGGGCCCGTCGGAATCGTTTCCATCCGCTTGATACCTAGGTGCCATATTGGCCTGATTCCCTGCGTTAGAGGCGTCCCTCCTTTCCTGCCTATTTCTAGGTGTTGATTTAATTCCCTGAGGTTCGTGTGACACCCCGTACTTAAGCTTCGAGTGTCAAGTACTAAACATAATAATCTCTACCCCTGTTACATGAAATCTTTTTAAGAAATTTGAAATATATATATTGAAAACTTATTTTCAACTTATAGTAGAATATCTCTGTAAAGTTTAATAGCTTGTANGGGGAGGTTTTCCCCCAGAGGTATATCACCACCGACTCGGCTCGTGGTATAGTTCGTGGAAGCTTCGGCTCTTAGTTCCCCTTCTATTATGTTATCTTCCCCACGCATTCGAGGATATGTCGTTGTGTCAGCATACTCGCCTTCCTGGTGGTAAGCTCTGTTCTGGGGCATTTAGGGCCCAGCCTGCTGTTGCATTTGCATCAACAGTTGTTGCATGGTGGCGTTTTGTTGGGCCATATTCCTCATGTTTGCAGCTATCTCACCAACCCTTCGTGCCAAGCGCGTGGCGGTACCGCCTCTTTTGTGGCGATGATGGGGACGGTGCATATTGACATTTGTTCGGAGGACCTCTTCTTCAGAAGCCTCCTGTCGTCTTTCTTCGTTATGTGCTCCCTGGTTGCTTAAACTCATGGTACTTTTTTCGACTGCCTCCTTGCGACGATTCTTTTTCAAGAATCAAGACTTTTCTTCAAGGTTCTTCGAGGATGGCCTTTACCACTAGGATGCATGTGGTTATGGTGTCAAAGTTTTCCACAAACGGCGCCAATCTGTTGACTCCAAAAAATGGTCCAACAGAAAATGATGACTCCAAATACTTCTTGATTTGCGACGGTTAATTGTACGGTAAAAAAGGGGGTCGGTTTTTAGGAATAGGCTTTTAAATAGAGAGAGTTCAAGTTTTCTTTTAAGTGTACAAATTTTTCATTACCTTCAAATGGAGCTAAGTGTGTGTTTTTATAGTAGAATACAATTAATACAGGTCGTTAGATAATAAATTACGTGGCCTCATCTACCTGACTAATGCATCACATCCTAACAATCTATCAATCATGCCATTAATGTCAAGATCTTCTCATATTGTCTTCTCATTCGTGATGGGACAGCGCGTAGGTTGGTAGAGGCGGCGTTGACAGTGTGTTATCCCATCAATCCCGCTCTTCGCGCTTCGGTTTATACGGGTTAGGTTCTCCTGCCGGAGGATCGGCTGGGTATCTTGCACGTGGGGTCCGATTAGCACGCAACCGCTAAACGCAGTATCGGGTCGGCCGTCCTCCAGGCTTTGTGCGAGTTCGGTTTCCTCCACGTGGCTTGTTTATTTTATAATTATTTATATGAGTAACACGGATGGTAGTGATAGTGGTGGTGGCAACGATGTGAAGAACAGTAGGGGGAGGAGTAAGGAGAGATTGGGAGCAAGGAGGGAGGGTTTGGTGGATAGCAGTAGTAGGGAAATGGCATTGCAGGAGAGGGAATTGGCAGAGAAGGAAGTGGAGAAATTGAGGCAGATTGTGAGGCGTCAGAGGAAGGAGTTAAGGACGAGGACGTTGGAGGTTTCAAGGGAGGAGGCTGAGCGCAAACGCATGCTGGATGAGCGATCTAATTATAAGTTAATTGTTTTTCATCAATTTTTGCAGTGCTGTAAGACCTTATTGCTTCTTCTTTTTCAGTAGTTAATCAATGAGGTAACAATCAATACGATGATGATTTTTGTCACTTAATTAACAGGTGAATAGTCAAGGTTTAATAGATTGTAAGCTGTGAATAGTGTAACCGGGGAACTGAAATTATAAAAGATTTTGAGGAGATGAGCAATTTCCATTCTTCAATAAATTGGATTCTTTTTGTACATTTATTGTAATGGATACTACTGGATAGGTCTGGCAGTATAATAAAGAAGTTTTTAGCTTATTTTTTCTTTTTAATATTGACTAATACTTTTAATCTTTTTCTCCAAACATGGATATGTTTGAACCAACCATCACATGGTCAAAGTGAAAATATTAGTTGGTTATATTTTGCCTTTTATTTTTACATATGAATGAAGGGTGTTCTAAAGGAAGAGGAAAAAATTGAAGATTTCACATAATTCGAAGCTTAAATTGGGCATGAATGTATACTTTGTTATTTGACCTGATTATTAGATTGTCCACTCCACAAAGAATAATACACATGTTCATGTTGGATTTTGTTAAAAATGAAAAATGCGGTTAACTAGTTATAAGTGAAAGGAATTGGAGCATGCCCACATATCGGTTTTATACCAGGTTGTCGTGTATCATACTGCTACGATGATTCTTCCTATGTTTCTTGTATGTACCTCATCTGATATGATCAAGTTAAGTCAATATTTATCGTCCCAGCCTCAGTTCCTGTGAGTAATTGTAGAGACTCATTCATTGTCCTATTTCTTCTGTACAGCAGTTTTAGTGTGCTAATTAAGACAAAAAGGCGTGACCTGAACAAGAGACTAAAATTGATTGGTGTAATTGTGTTTAAATTGTTACACTTGAATTCAAGACCCTGTTCTCTTTCTTAATGAACTCATTTTCATATGTTAACAATACGTGCTGCAAGATGAAAAGCAGAAGGCATCGGCCATAATTCCTTATCAATTCTGACTTGAGACTACCATTAGCAAAATGGTTATGCTACACTCACATAAGAAAGCACATAAAGGTGTCCATAATGGACACCCGACGCCCCCTATTGGAGGGAGTGCTGACCCCACTGGCACTCCCCCCAATAAACATAGGGGAGCACATAAGGGTGTTCATAATATGAACATCAGTGCCCCTATTGGAGGGAGTGCCTGCGCCAAGTGCCCTCTTATGTTCTTTTAGCATTTTCCTTGGCAAAATATCTAGAGATGGAAACAGTGACTTTAATGAGCTTTTCTATTTTTCGTGTTGAAAGTTCCAAATACATAATAAAATAGTGAGAAACTACTTGATACATGACGTTTGAGTATTGTTTGAATCGTTTGATCATTCACGTCGTCTCTAATTGGTACTATAGATATTCTTACGATAATTAATCATCAAGAAAGAAACTACTTAATACATGACGTTAGATAATTGTTTGAATAGTTTGATCATTCCCGTCGTCTCTAATTGGTACAATAGATATTCTTACGATAATTAATCATCAAGAACAAAAAAACAAAAAAAGCATTTTGAGAAGATAATCCAGTTACATGTAAAAACTGTGATTGTGTAAGATCAGAAGTATCCGAAAATTTAATAGGGCCACACTCCCCTACATTATCACTTATCCAACAAGGAATTGACCTGCCTTCAATTATCGAGTTTCAACAGCAGCTTCAGGAAATGACTCTCCAAGGCATCAGTTCATTGCATCATAGTCGTCCACCTTATTATTGTATTCCAAGACCCTTCTCTTTATCTTGGATGTATCAACCCACGTAATAAAGTCTTCCGTATTTCTCGTAACGAGGAATGCCGGATCAGTAACAGTGTCGGGTCCTACGCGAATATGTCCCTGCTCAATATACGTTACTGCTTCTGTCAAGTGTTCGGCCATCTTCAGACGTAAGAGGACAGTGGACAGCCGGCGCCTAAGAGAAACGGAAATAGACCACAAGAAGGAAATATACTTGCATTATAAATACATTGATTTATATTCCTGATTTATAGAAGATTTAGAGCTCAGTGCATGTTAGGTACACATAGGTCACGATAATAAATAATTTTTTATAAACAATTTAAATGAGCGGTGGATGCTTGTAGTGTGGGTTCTCTAAATATGTAGATAAAAAGTGACTTGAGTGTATTTAGCCCGTTTGATCCCCATTATCTAAAAACTCATTTTTTTTTTTTTCCAAACTCATTTCAACCACTCTCTCACAATAATATATTTGACACATAAATCCAAAAAAATTTCCTACTTTTTAATAACATATTCTCCAAGAATTCACTGTTATAAAACTCATTTTCAAAAAAAAAAAAAATGGGACTCATACATAGGCTTATAAACATGAACTAAACATAGGCTTATTTTTCTTCTTCGATGGTCAAATACCTAACATACAAAATAGCATATAACACTCCAAACACTGTAGGATATTGGACATCTATGATTACACTCAAAATGTGAAGATTTTAGGTTGAATTTTATTGTTAATCTAGAATTGTGACTCTTAACATCTTTAAGATCATTTAAACAACTAATAATTTGGGCAAACTCAAGATTTAAACAATGAGATTGAATTGCAACACCTCACTTACCTACAAAATGATGATACCGATAGATGATCACATAAAGCCAAACTTTTACGAGATGGTATCACGCCCATGTTGTACCTGCATGGATGAAAAACACATGGGATTTCTTCTCGGTCTTGAAGGACCGTTTTAATAACTTATCCAACATTAATTCCCAGAGATATAAAAAGATAAAAAAAAATAATCAAATCTATAATAATTTTCCAACTAATATTCATTAAAGAATGTGCACCAATAGAAAACATTTAGAAGTATAGAATAATTTAATTCACCTTAGTACTTCTACTCTCCAAAGCCAGTATCCAACTTCAAGGCATTAAAATGTATTAGGGCAGCACNAGCGCATTTAGGTATGAAAACGCCTTTTTGTTTGGCAATTGGAGTTTTTTGTTTAGAAGTCTAACCCAACACAATGCTTAACCATTGCTAAAAAAAAAAAAAAAAAAAAAATTCAAAAAGTTGCCCTAAATCAAACCCACGAACAAAGCATTATTAATTCAAAATATTAATGATTTAAAGAATTATGTTTTTGTCAAAAACTTGAAAATATATAAGAAATTCGTGTAAATTTTCAAGATATTCATTATTTTATTTATTTATTTATTAGTCTAGAATAATTAAAATAATATTAAAAATAAGAAATATCTTATTACGCCTAGGTGAGACTAAATAAGGCATAATGCTAGAACCCAACGCCTTACGTCTTTTAGAACCTTGTAATCAATAAACAAATTGGTAATTGGTAAAGCATTGGACAATTGATAGAAACTAACGCCTATAGCTTCAACACCTAGTTTTCTCTAAAAAATATCACTGTTGTCCTTTATATTTTAAGGGGGAGAGAGTAAAATTATCAGAATTATATATCATCAAACATAAGCAATTGTCATACTCTTGTTGATTACAAGGTTCTAAAAGGTGTAAGGCGTGGCAAGGGTATAACGGTTGCTTATGTGTGATGGTACATGACGATTGATAGAAACTGACGCCTATCGATTCAATACGAAGTTCTCTTGAAAAAAAATATCACTGTTGTCCTTCATTATTATTATTATTTTGTTTTTGGGGGTGGGGGGGATTAAACATAAGAATTGTCATACTCTTGCACACAAATAGAGTTTCTATATCTACGGTGCAGTTACAACCCTTGAGTAGAACTCATCCTCAAAAGCTAGCCAGTAAGGAGAAGGTGCCCAAAGGGTTATAAACCCCACATTTTTATCCCATAAATCCGATGTGGGATTGACCCCATAACCCCAATGGGAACCATGACAAACCACCACGCTTCCGACTCGGCGTCCACGTTGAGCAGGTGCCCATGCACCCTAAGTGGTAACCGAGACTGAAAGACATGGTGCCTGCTTTGATACCATTGTTACAACCCTCGGGTAGAACTCACCCACAAAAGTTAGCCAGTAAGGGGAGGGTGCTCAAAGGGTTATACACCCCACATTTTCATCCTATAAATCCGATGTTGGATTGGCCCCATAACCCCAATGGGAACCATGACAAGTGTCCACGTTTCCAAAACTGTTAGATTCCAATCTCATATGCAGGAGCAGAAAATAGATGGCAACCCTTCTCATTAGGGAAAGGAGGTGCAACCCATGTACAAAATCAGGCTATCCAAAAGGGTTGAGAACTTTGCTCCCTACATAAGCATGGAATAGGAGTAACACAGAAAACTTGTCAAGGAGGAAAATTGGCCTTCATGTTTAGATCCAATCATGTAACTTGGCAAGCTCACTATAAAGCTGGATTTCCAACTTTTTCTTTTTTATTCCAGACAATTAATTATATAACTACAAAACCAGAGACTATTTCACAAATGTACAGCAATGTAGCTACAAATCTCCTCGTTAAGGATATAAATATCAGAATTGAACTTCAAGGAGAAAACTCACAGCTTTTCAAGGAGGGCATCGGTCATCTCAATCCGAAAAGGGTCTCTGTTATCCATCTGTTTTAGTGTGTTCACTAGCTTCTGCACCATTCTGCACTGATTCGAATACCTAAAAAGTATGGCAAGTATTTAAACAACGCCATTTTCAATTAAAATACTCAAAAAATTCAAAACTTCACCAATATTGAACTAATTTTTGAGAATCAAATGAAAAAGGAATGATAAGAGTTACTTCTTGTAGTCGTCTCTGCCTATTACATGGTAGCGGTGCATGACAGAGGCTTCTCGGTGCCCGCCTTCTCTCTTCCATTCCAAGAAATTAACTCTCTTCAACAGCTTCTTCTCATGAAATTTCAGCTTCCTCATCATCTCTTAATCTATGGGTGAATGAGAGAGGGGAAAACCTTGGTGCGTAAACCCTAGACTTGAAATTTTGATATAGGGTGAAAGAGCAGATAGGGGTTGACTATTTAAATCACAATTTTTACCCCTATTTCCACTACACTTTTATATATTTAGTTATTTACCACGCTCTAAATTTATCCTTATTAAAATTTTAAAATTTATAAAAAGAATTATACATTAACATATCCATGTTTATTCAAATATTAATCTTGTTAAATTCATCAATTTAAACATTATACATCCACGTCACTTTTATACAATGTTCTAAAAAGCGTAAAGCGTAGCGTAGCGTCGAGGCCGAGAATCAAGAATTACAAGATTAAGCGTGTCAATGCGAAGAATAAGCGTCATAATGCGTTTCGTATTTTTAATATTATTTTAATTATTTTTAAGACATTAAATATATTTTTATATAAAAAAAAATTAAAAATTTATGGGAAAAAAAAAATAAAAAAAAAAGGGGATAAGGTGCGCTATAGCGCG
>CAIGRF010089610.1:33517-49524 GCA_903798235.1 Fraxinus ornus
GGATCAAACAGACCCTCAATAACATCTCAATGTTGCGTATAGGCATCAATGGATTTGCAACCCCACACATTATCCTAGATAGAAAAGAAGGGATTTGACTCTCAATTGTCAAAGAGGAAGACGTCCCATTAATTGCATCTCACGAGACTCCATGCTACCAAAATGCAACTAGCATGGAACTCACAACCACCTCAGTTACTAAAGACCCATGTTGATTATTCCCTTCTATTGATCAATATCCAGGCTCAGTTAATCTCCAAGATCTACACCACAATCGACACCAATCAACCACAAACGACAACACCTTCACAAACTCTATGGTTGCTCACAGATTTCAACCCACAAAGGACTATGGTAAGAAATTACAGCCAAGGAAGAGCCACAAAGGCTAGGTAGTGAAGACAAACAAATGGGTCTCTCACAAAAAAGCACACAGAGCTCAAGATGCACAAAGCAATGGACAAGGGACCGATTTTTCTCTTCTTCACAGAGGGGACGACTGGTACAAGTAATTTTCACACTCTAATTGTAATTAGCAACTAACTTAAATATGTTAAGAATAAGTTTAGGGTTTAGGCTTTTAGGTCAAACAAATAGGGCCCAATAACAAAGGGATAAGTGGGCTAACACCTTAAAGCCATTCAAGTCGTTCGGGTCGGGCCATGAGCAGCACTAATACAATTGGGCTACTTTGAATGGCTCAAGTGGGTTACGTGATTCGATTGGTTCGATTGTGGTGTCAACATATCATTTCAACCATCGGCCGAGACCTATGAAATATTATCCAACTAATATACCGATCTAACATCATAGCCCGGATTTATTGGGTATCAAAACCCAACAAATCTCCACCTTGATCCCAATAAATCTGCAAGTAGATAAAACACACAGTTTACACTTGCACAATCAAGGTAACCAATAAAATTGGCATAACAGACATTACCTCGTGTCTCCACCTGAAACACATATCATACATGTTCCATATATTCACCAGGGCTAAGGTCAAAAAATACCCAAGTAGAAGCAAATACTCACAGTAATCAATCAAGAGCATATAAACATGCGACGGAGATATCATATAGGATAACACAGATCTTTTCAAAGATGTTCACAAAGAGCATATTAACACCAAGTCAATCAACAAGCCAACACATACGTAACAAATGCATAAATGACCACACTAAGATCTCACCACACTTATCCTATCCCATTCCGTGTTGCTCACTCACCTCGAGAACACATATCTCACCTCATCGCCCACCATGCTCACTAGACTAATCACTCAAACAAACAAACATGTCTAACGGTAAGTCTCTATAGATCCTAAACTCTCAGGATAATCCTCTATCAACACATCACTTCTCCAACCTACGTGGATAATGGGTCTCCACCTAACAGAAGTGATAAAAGTATCTCACTTGCACTCTACTTGATCAGGGTCTCTTCACAAATAAAGAATTCAAATATTTGATCACCTCTCCACCGTGATCCAAATGTCACACTCTACATCCCACGGTACAAACCACAATGTACCCCTAGGCCTCTATACTCCACCTTACATAAAGATACACAACACACTACAAATGCATCACAAAAACCTACAATTCATGCAAACAATTACACACAGTAATAAGATCACTTAAAACATGCCAATGCACATATCAAACATTTTGAAACTGTAACATATAACCACGAAACAGAAATAAGTAATCACACATATGCAGGAAATGATTACACACGGATGCAAATACAGTAGCTAAGGTTACACTCGGTAAACCTCACTAGGGTCATCACTCGACCCTATAAGCAAATTCGCATCACCTCTCACCTTACCCTTCTTCTTGGGACAGTCCCTAATGAAGTACCCAGACTTACCACAGTTGTAACACAGTCTACCACTAGACTTGTCCCAACTCTTGCTCTTCTTCTTACCACCATCATCACTCGAGTCACTACTCGAATCACCACTTCCTGAGCTCAACCCAAACTCATTTGCTTAAATTTCATTCTACTCCTCATCATATGAAGCTCACCACTTTTCTTATTTTCCTTTTCAGCCTTAATCTCCATTTCTTTACTCCAAAGGAAATCGATGACAATCTCTGGGGTTAAGGTGTCCCTACCATACTTAATCGTATTCTTAACCTCTCTATATGATTTAGGCATAGAATTAAGCAAAATAATGGCCTTATAGGTTTCAGACACCTTCTCATCACAATTAACAATATCTTGAACAAGTTTGTTAAACACATCTAAATTGTTATCCACATCCTTTGAAGGATCCATTTTGAAATTGAAAAAAGGCTCAAGTAAGTAGAGCTTGTTTGGAGTAGATTTGAGCAAATATAAATCCTCCAACTTTTTCCAAAGTTCTTTCGTAGAATCAAGTTATCCAACTTTTCTCAAAACAGTGTCAGACATGTGTAAAATGATAGAAGTGTATGCAAGTTCATCATATTCTTCTATTTGTGCTTCTGTAAGTTCTTCAGGAAATTTGCCGTCAATGGCCTTTGAAACTTTTTGTTAGACCAAAATACCCTTCATCTTTTGTTGCCAAATCGAAAAATCCCCTTTCCCGTTGAAACCCCAACTTCGAAATGTGACGACATTTAAAAAAAAACAGAACAACCCAAAAAATTGCACAAATAGGTCACACAAAGTAATCCTAAGGTAGCAATATACACCGTACTAGATTCTCAGGTTTTCGTGAGACTCAAAATCTCGGATCAAGGGAACGTTCGAACGGGTCAAGTCCGGGTATTCTAGCAGGATAATCAATGCAACAAAAATGTATATAAACAAAAAATTCAAAATTTTCCAAGCAATGCAGTCTTACACAGTGACTAATCAACAGTTATGGCACAAAAAGAAATTACCAACTTGCAATCAAAATCAACACTTCAAATAGAGCAATTAATTCCTAAAATTCTAGCACAAGCAATGGTTACCCCTTCACGGTAACCCCAATCCTAATGTCACCCGACACGATAACGCGCTAATGCTGAAATTTAAACAGGATAAGCCAATTTACCAGAGCGGACCTATCTGAGTCCGTAAATTACGAGGAATATAATTTCAACACTTTAGGTCCACCACTATTCGCCCTAAAGTTTGCAGCAACCAATAGAATGCAAAATTGAATACCAAACGAACAAGGGCAAAATCATCCAAATTTTTTTGCAGAACCTGAAACACTCAAACGACGCTATCAGTACGTTCAGAAATTAAAAGTAAACAAAATGCCCCAAAAAAACTGGCCGAAAACCGCCAATCGCGCCATCGCCGGAAGCCACCCGCCACCGCCGGAGAAGACCCGCATCACCACTGGAAGCGCCTTGCCTTGCTGGTCACGGGTCTAGCCTCACTTTTTTCGTCAGGTGAGTATTTTGGCCGGAATCGAAGAAAATAGGCGCCGATTTTTGAATAAATCGCGCTTCGCGATTTGGTCGATCTCCCTGTCGTCGATTTCTGTCGGGTATTGCAATGCCCAGCAGCTTCGCTACCTGCAGAGCTCGAAAATGGGCTAGGTTTTTTCGGGCAGTGGCTGGTTTGGCCAGAAAATGGATTTGCAGGTCCGATTTTTACGAAAAAATTGGGCAGAATTTTGTTTGCTTCAATTTCAGCCATTTTTGCTCAATTTTCTGGTCAATTTCTTGCCTAAAGAATACCCCAACCTTGCTCTGATACCATATGTTGATTATTCCCTTCTATTGATCAATATCCAGGCTCAGTTTATCTCCAAGATCCACACTAAATCGACACCAATCAACCACAAACGACAACACCTTCCCAAACTCTATGGTTGCTCACAGATTTCAGCCCACAAAGGACTATGGTAAGAAATTACAGCCAAGGAAGAGCCACAAAGGCTAGGTAGTGAAGATAAACAAACAGGTCTCTCCCAAAAAAGCATAGAGCTCAAGATGCACAAAGCAATGGACAAGGGACTGATTTTTCTCTTCTTCACAAAGAGGACGACTAGTACAAGTAATTTCCACACTCTAATTGTAATTAGCAACTAACTTAAATAGGTTTAGGGTTTAGGGTTTTAGATCAAACAAACATGGCCCAATAACAAAGGGATAAGTGGGCTAACACCTTAAAGCCATCCAAGTCATTCGGGTCGGGCCATGAGCAGTACTAATACAATTAGGCTACTTCGAATGGTCAAAGTGGGTTACGTGATTCAATTAGTTCGATTGTGACGTCAACATATCATTTCAATCATCGGCCGAGGTCTATGAAATATTATCCAACTAATATACCGATTTAACATCATAGCCCGGATTTATTAGGTATCAAAACCCAACACATACAAGAAATCTAGCCATGAAATCCCTACTTCTGATTCATCTCATGCTATTAGTAATTTTGACACTTAGCTTCCAAGTACTAATATTGATTTTCATACATGCACTACATCATCTAAGCCACCTTGTTTAAGTCCCTTGCCTTCAGTTGTGCACAACATTTCAGTTCTGCAACATGGTGAAGGTTTTGAACATTTGAATGTGTCACCTTTAGATTCTAATCAACCTTCACGAACTTCACCTGTAGATAACAGCCCAACGATCCCTTTATCTAATGATCATACAGAACAGTCTTTCTCCAATGTTCAGCCTTTACAAGCCACAGACTCATCGTAAAATAGTGAAGCTGGTCCATCAACAGCTCATAAATTATTTCAAGATATTAACACTCTACATGTTTCTTCACAGGTTGTCTCCTCACCTTCCACTGAAGAAATAGTTCAACCTTATCATTCGATGGTTACCCGTTCTCAACATGGAATAGTTAAACCAAATCCAAAGTATACCATGGTAGTCTCGACTTCTACTGTTCCTCGAGAGCCTCGTAATATCCAATCAACTTTGGCACATTCTGGCTGGAAAGCTACTATGGAAGAGGAACTTGCAGTGTTAAAATAAAATAAAACTATGCAGCTTGTTCCACGTTCAACATCAATGCACATCATTGGATCATGTTAGGTATCAATATATCATTTCAATCACCGGTCGAGGCCTATGAAATATTATCCAACTAATATACCGATCTAACATCATAGCTCAAATTTATTGGGTATCAAAACCCAACAGAGGCCCATTTTTGACACTGCAGATCTTTCCACCACTGTAATGTGCAACTCGAAGATCTCATATTTTTACTCCGTTTAAGCTGTAATTTCGTTTGTTTTAGCCCTATAAAGTTTTCTTCATGTTTAAACCTTTGAATCTGAGGCTCTTTTTCTTGTAATATCTTAATTTTGCTTGAATTACTCTAATCCATAAAAGTTTAATATTAATCTGGAGAAAAAAAGGTATTACTGTTTTCCAGAATATTCAAGTTTTATTGGCGTGGGTCAATAACAAACTTTTTGGTGTTCACTAGGCTACTTTTGAGTTTTGAACTCTACTTTTAGAGTTCCAATGTAAATTCCTTCTCATTGTGTTATATCATAATTATGGCTAATTTTTCGGTTTTCTAAAAAGTTGTGCACAACCATTAGAGAATTTTGTTTGGCAATAACTGTTACATTTTGAATTCATAATTTCTCTATTATGTAGAGTGCATTACAAAGAAGACTTTGGGGGCCGATAAAGCATCTTGAATCTTTACATCCTTATGCAAATCTCTGGGGAAACTATCCGGGTTAGATCTCGTCCAATCTATTCATATATCATTGTAAACTCGGAATTCACCGAATGGTCTCGTGGCTCTGATCACAAGATTTATTTGACATTAGAATTCTAAACTTGTATCTAATTTAGTTTACTGAAGTTTTTCTCCTTCCTGATGTCATTTGATACTTTGCAACTTATGTAAGCTGGTAATTATCTTTTTATCATGTCTCGAGGCATGTAGTTATTGTGTTTGAACTATAATATTGCAGCTCCGGTTTTGCAAACAAATGGATCCATCTTTGTAAAAGTAAGAGGGGGTTTTCATGAGATCAGGAAATCGGTGAGCACATGTTAAAATTATTATGGATTTAACTAATTTTCTCTCAAAATCTGTTAAAAAGGTTTATGTTTTGATGTAAGATTTGTGATATTGTTGTGGTTTCTCGACTGCTCAATGCTACGTTGGTCAGTCCTGAGATTCAATCCACGACAAGCAGGAAAGGAATTAGGTAGATTTCTATACCTTATTCATGACGTTTTTCTACTATACGTACAATTAGGGAAATTCACAAAATGGGTCCCCAACCTATTGCTCAAGTAGCAATTTGTTCTTCGGCCTTTCATTATAGTTGCACAATCAATCTTACAAACGACAGAGATAATGTTAAATTGTCATGTCATCTCATGGAAACATGCTTGACTTCAAATTTCCGTGCACCAACCAAGTTATAAAAAAAACCTTGCTTCATAACGTTGGACACTTGACCAGGGGCAGAGCCAGGATTTTTGCTCAGATGGGGCACAACTTATCGATGTTGAACGTCAAATTTTTGTCATGAAAGTAATAATAATATAAAACAATAATACAACAATATTAAAAATAACATAGTTTACAAATTACACTCGTTCCTTTCGAGTTTTCATATTTTGATATCGTTGTACAATATTTTCATTATCGAACTTCAAAAATATATTTTTCTCTACATACACAATTGTGCTATCATTCATCCACTGATCACCCATCAGATTACGCAATCTATCCTTTACAATGCTCGAATGTTGGCATTATAATCCAAAATGGGTATCCTTATACCAGGATCCGTTGGAAGTTTAGTGACATCAAATTCTACATTATTCAATGTCCCCGAGACCCCCCCCCCATCAACATTTACGTTGTCCAAATCAGTTTTTCTTTGAAAGAATCTCTTCATAAGATTTAAGTTTTTAACCATTCTCAAATTTCAATAACACTTCAACCACTTCAATTCAACAGATAACAGACACCCAAATTTCAACCATTTCAATTCAACAACTCTCAAATTTCAAAATCGCATATCATTCTGTATCTTTTTCAGAACCACCAGAACCGCATATAATCAAATTTCAGAACCACTAGAACCGCACATAACATTCTTAGGAAAATAAATAAATTTTCATCCATTCATCAAGTAAATAAAAGTGTCAAGCTTACTTACAGAGATAGATGATTCTCTAGAAAAAGAAGCCAAAAAATCCGAGGTCAAGTGCTTCACAACAGGGGCGGAATCGATTAATCTACTAACTAGTACAAAAATGTTCAAACTAGTGTTAAAAAAAGAGCTTCATTCAATGAACAATGTCGAGAAAATAACATGCGAAACTGAAAACTCTACCTCTGTCGACAGCGGACTGCCAATGTCCATTACTTCATTTGTTTGGAAATTGGAATAGAACTACAATTTCAGCAACGGTAAGGCCATAAGGGAGCGGAGGAGGTGCGGTCGGAGGTAAGGACTCGAGATATTGAGAGGGTTGGAGGTGGAGGAGGTGCGGTCGGGCAAAGGAGGCGCCGTTTAGGGGTTTCGATTTTTCAGATTAGGGATTTCGATTGTTGACGAGTTGGGGTGTGGGAAATGAATTGGGGATTAATTTTTGGGAATTGGGCTGGCGGGCTGGGCTGGGACGCTGGGTAGATTTTAGGCTATCTTCTTGGGCTAGACTAAAATATAACTAAAAAATAAAAAATAAAAAATTTTGAACCTAAAAGTCCAGTGTGGGCCTGTGCCCACACTGGACCATACTGGGCTCCACCCCTGCACTTGACGGCCATGAGATCACTTTATTTAAATATTTGGACAATTGCCATTGCTAGGACTAGTTAGACTAACTTGCTACTCGTACAACAGGTTGTGGACCAATGGCGTAGCTTTCCCTTATGAAATAGAGGGTTTGGATACTTAATTTTCAGTTGCTTGAACTTATATACTATTTTTCTGTCAATCTTGTAACTCCTCATGTTTTATACAGCACGGAGTTTAAGAGTTTTGCCTACCTCTATAATGAGGATCAGTTCATGTCCGCTTTAGCAGAAGATATCCAAATTGTCAAAACACTTCCAAAGAATCTGAAAGGATCAAGGAGAAAGAAAGAAATTCCTTATTTTAGAGTATCCAGCACATCATCTTCATCTTTCTATCTGCATTATGTTCTGCCAGTATTGGCTAAGCACTCGGTGGTCGAGATTGTTGTAGCTGATGGTGGATACTTGCAGGTAGATGCCACCTCTGATCATTAGGTTTATAAACAGTTCTTCTTGAACGTGAATGCTTTTAATAGTTACATGAAATATTAATAAGTCAACCTTTGGTTAACTTTTGTGCTATTTGATGAAGTTGGAGATTGCCAATTTTCTTTTCGTCTTTTTTGTTTGTGCTGTACAGGCTTTCAACTATTGTAAGTAAAGAAATAATAATTGGCTCTCAATTGCTTAATAATCTAGTTCACAACAACAATATGTTAAATCTTCATTTTTATTAGATTCTAGATCGACAATATAAATTCTTGCTACTCCATTTGTTCCGCCCTAGTTACTAAAGGACCGATGAAATTACGCCTATGTTTGGCTCATGTTTATAAACTGTACAAACACTCTCAAGTCACTTTTTATTGACAAAGCATTTGTCATGTGTTAAGAAACATATGTCACAATCATAAGTTCATTTAGGGATTGTGTAATGTTCAATTATAGGTGCTTCACTAGTTGAAGGAGTTGAGCGGCAAATATCAGAAATCTAGTTGAAGAATACAGAACTAATGGTGTGGCTCAATGTTGTCAAGTCACATTTAATATCATTATATGTCGATACAAATAATACGATAAATCAGATCATCCGCATGCAATGTGAGATTAAATTTGATACGGTGGACATAAGGTCTAACAGGACTTTTCTGTCCGATTCTGTGAATGTTTTGATATCAAGTACGATGGATGCAATATTGAAAAAATTGAATGACAAGAATGACGGGCAAAGTGCTGGAGTTGTAGAGCAACCGGAGAAAGTAAGTACAATTGTAAGCGTCAAAATATTTCATGATCTGTAATTGACATTGACATTTAAATTATGTGTTACATTCAAGTCACAAACAGTGAACAAACAATGGAAAATAAAGGCAAGGGTAAGATGGATCCGCTAATGTACTCGAATACCCGTACTCTCCTCCGACCCCATCATTTATATGGGGATTTCATCAATTCCAATCACTTCGAGCGCAGTCAACGTCACTAACATGTTCAACTCTAAAGAAGTACATCAGCATGTTGATGGTGTTATAGCTGGTATGGTGAAGCCAAATGAAATTGATGATAAAGATGCTGTGATGAGAAGACCAAAAATCATGAAGATGTAGTATTACAAATATATTCTCATACTTATGTTTTTCATTGATCACAAGCATTTCTATTGGTCACATAGCTAATTTAAGTGTCACATGTTTGTGTTCAAATGTGACATGTCACATATTTGTGTGCACATGTCACAAGTCACAAGGTCACACATTTATGTACACGAGTTACAAGTTACATTGTACAAGTCATAGATCATATATATGCGTGCACAGATCGCATTTTTGTGTGCACATGCACAATTGTGTCATATTACCCATATGACACCTTTGATGCTGTGTTATTATGTAGTGATTACCTCCTTCTGCACCATCGTCTGGACCGTCGATTAAAAGCTTCCAAGCCCACAAGTATACTACAGTTCCCAGATGTTACACGTGCAGGAAAACAAAGTAAGCATTCAGACGCTATTGTCATTTTTCATAATCATGATAAGCTAGCGGATAAGGCTGATATTGTTCCATTTAAGAATTGGTTCAACAGAGGTTACAAACCAAGAAACAAGTATGTATGAGTCCAATTTTGTGCTATGTGATTTTTAACTAATGTACAACTACATTCGTACTAGTTTTTTATTGTTCATTTTGTTTATAGAAAGAAACTTAACGATGCGGATGATGTCAGTCTTCCTCCTTTTGTCATTGGTTCATTCCTCCTCCTTTTGTCATTGGTTCATTCCCTGTAGGATCCAAAATATGGTGGCATGAGCTTATATGTTCAGAATCGTCATTGAGCAGCACGATATGTTTCATTTATGAAATGGTACGTTGCACAGGTCATAGGTCACAGATTATATGCACGGGGTCACAGAATATAGACTTGTATTTGCATGTCACTTGTCATATATTTGTATGCCAATATCACAAGTCATAGAATATGACAAGTCAAAGGTCACATATTTGTGTGCACAAGTCACATATAGATGCACAATTCATAGGTCACAGATTTAAGTGCACAAGTTTTTTTGTAGTTAAAGAATGGTGGTACCTCCAAAATTTTATTAATATGCCCTTACTTGTGGCGGAGGAATATCATGATTACATGAAAATGAGGAGAGCGGTAAAAGATGAAGTACTACTTTCTTTACAATGAAAGTAATTGACGAAGAATAAAACGGTAAACAAGGAAGTACTACTACCCTTGCAATAAGAACTAATGTAAAAGAAAAGAGCTAAAATAAATATTGAAATTTAAAACAAAATTCAGACTCTAATACTGGGCAATCCATGTCTGTCAACTTGTACTAGTACCCTAATATGTCGTGGTAGGTCAAGTAGACCATATACCGAATATTGTCGATGCTCCCAACCCTCAGCGGCAAGAGCATCTACAACCGGTTTCCTTTTCTGCAAATATGAGAGACTATATCTCTATCGAAGGATATGATATTTGTGATACGTTTAAGTATGCCATGGATAGCCCATGGTCCTCCTCCTCTAGTGATGTAGTAAATAGCCACTATAGAATCTGACTTAACCCAGTCCTTGAGCTAGTAAAATCCCATAAAAAATAGCTCGAAGCTTTGCCTCTAATATCTTGCATGGTCCATATGAAGCTGAAAAAGCCTTGATACAGTGTCCTGCATGATCTCTGATGATCCCTCCCTCACTCTCATAATCATCATCAACGCATCCATCAGTATTAATCTTGACAAATTCGACTGATGGTTTGCGCCACCAAACCAGAATAGGGGAAATGGGAAATAGGGTCCATAAAAATACCAAATATGGGTGCAAGTGTCAAATCCCCTCGCTAATGCACTGCCTGAAATAGCAATGATTGAAAGTAATATCTTACCAAGTAACCCCTAATCTTTTCGTTGCTTTTGTCTAACTGTTGTATATTGTTCTCGAACTCTGACAATATGTATGAACGCACATCTGTATTGAATGCTTGCGTTATGTTGTGACCTGATTTTTCGTAATAGGATCTCAAGTTTTGTAGAAGATGGTATGTGCAAATCCCATGACAAGTCCCTAGATGTTTAGTGTTCAATTGCATTCTTGATACTGTTGTGATGATTCGATACAAAGCATAGTCTTTCCCTACTTACATAAGTAGACTTTAAATTTTTGAAAAACTAGGTCCAGGATTTATCATTTTCATTATCTCCAATTCCAATCGCGAGTATGAATATACCGTTATTCACATCTTATGTACATGCTGTGAATAGTGTACCACCGTAGTGTCCATTCAAGTATGTGTCATCAACAACAATGACGTGTCTACAATGGACCCATCCTATAATTGATGTACCAAGTGCCATGAAGCAGTACTTGAATTTATTGTGACGTCAACCATTATCATGTATTCGTTTCAGGATTCGTCCGTTCAAGCATGTAAAAGTAGCTCGGTAGGTGTCGGAATAAATCTTTAGGATCACCCCTGATCATTTTCAAAGTTTTTTCATGGGATCTCCAAGCTTTAACATAGTTCAAAGAAAATACATAGGTATGTAACATGTCATTACATATATCGTTGGGAGTGTATATAGTACGCGACGATGTATACTTATACTTGATAAAAGAGGACACTACGGACGTTGACACTTGTCTGTGAGATCCTAATACTATGTTTGAAGAACATGTGTGACCATTACTAATCTTTCTAATCTTAAAGAGCTCTGTACCTTGAAGATCTGCATATCCAACTACACTCATCATGTGAACACTTGATAAGTTACTCTCCATTATCTGATCGAACAACCAGAAATTCAAACATGTTTTGTATGACATAAAAACACATGCTCAATTTCAAAACCTCCTTATTACTAAATACCTAGCCATCTTCTACCTTTCTAGCATCAGGAACAGATACAATCGTGACCACATGTTCATTACTGTGACCTAATGATTCTACTATCGCTGCACATGTATCAGATGTTATTTCCTGTAACGAAAATAACTCTCTTCTAGATTTTACATTATCTGAAACTGGCTTGACTGCTAAAAAATTGAGACAATGTTCTCCAATTCCTGAATCTGTGACCTTAATATTAATGGGATACTTGAAAGGATCACGATCCATACCTTTTAGAGTCATGTACGATAAAATATTGTTGTCAGTACTTATTCTGACTGGAGGCTGATCTTTTTCCAATTTGTAGTTCATTGTGACTGCCACCTTAGTAGGATCCAAACTGAATTCTATCATTACCGTGGCTACAAGCTTCACATAACACCAATTACAATCGGGCAACACTAACGATGAATGTTCTCCATACGTCAAGCAAACATGCACATAACCCATTTTTGTTTTAATGCACAAGAAAAATGTCAGTAACAAATACCATTACCAACCCAATTCCATCAGAAGCATGTCACGAATAATCTGGTCACATAGACATTCTGGTTTTCATTTCAAAACTTGGCGGACATAATTTCTATAAAACCAAAGTCATAATATAAATTTGTTCATGAACCCACACAAATTTCTAGTCACAGAGACATTCTGGTTTACATGCTGGCATTGATTTATCTCAATCAACGATTATATCATAATTTGTGATTGTGATCGAGTTCACATTAGTAAGAAAAATTTTCCAAACTAATGGTCACAAAGATAATGCTATCCAAAATAATGGTTACAAAGATGCATTTCGGTCACAACGATGAATTCAGGGGTATATACAAAACCATGGTCACATAGACACATTATGATCACAAACTCAAATCATGGTCACATAGATAAATTTCGATCAAATAGATGTTCCGTGTTGCATTTCATAAACTGGCGGGCGTCATTACATTAAATCTAACGTCACAAGATCAATTATGTTCACAAACCCACCCACATTCACGCTAAACAGTATATCGGTATTGTTTTGAATCAATCAATGATTATTTAGTAATATGTGATTGCAACCAATTTTCTGTTACAGTGAATATTTTCCCTTCCAGTCAATTGCAATCCAAAATAATCCAATATAAACACAGAAGCATAACAAGAACACTAAAAATTATATACTGAATATATTACAAACTTTAAAGATCCTTTAGAAAAAATGCACTAATTATTGAGTTCGATCCTTCGAATTCAGATTAGTTGTGACCTCCTTCTACAAATAATTACCAATTGAAGTAAACAATGGCTTCGTTCTGATATTTTTGCCTTTTCCAGAGGTGACGACGAGACTTTTTTAAGGAATCTATTTTTGAAATAGTAACTAAATGCTTGATTTCAGGAAGTATATTTAATTATACCTAATTTATGTACATTCTATATATAATATATAATACATAATATATATTCATTTACAACCCGATTTTTGAAAATACAAACTATATCTCTTAAATTTGAGATGATGTACACTAAAAACCTGGATTATGTATTGTTCCCTCCTTTTTTAGTGCCAATATAAACACATCAAAGGTTGAGCCTTTTAAAGATGGGGAGAGAGAACCAGATGGTGTCCAATGCATTTGGAATAAAAGTTGAACTTAACCTTCAAGGGGTTAGACTATCTAAGTCCAACACGTACATAGAACTATTTTTATATAACCAAAAAATAAAATTAAGTCACCATTTTTCAGTCCTAATCTCCGCACTAATCCCTCCTTTTCCTTATTTTAGATCTCCCATCAAACCGTCGCCTAGAAATCTTTCCGTTCTTGCCTGGTGAGTTTTTTCTCATGATCTACTCTCTCATAGTTTTATATTTACATATTCATGAATTTTTTTCTAATTGAAATATGATTGCTCGAATACGGATGTTGTGGGGATGTGTTTATTCTCTTTATTGAATTGAATTGAAAGATGTCATATGCTAATTTGTTCTACTTTTTTGGTTTTTGAATGTTGAGATGCGAATGTTAGTGCATCCTATATCTCCACCTGCATGTTCGAGAGTAGTTTCAATTTTCTCTAATTCTTTCGTATCTAAAAGTTGTGTTTTATTTGGGACTCGTTTTCACCTTTTTTAAATTATTTATTTTTTGTTTTATTTAAAGAAGAGTGCATATTCATCATTTCACAAGAATTTATTGAGAAAATGGATGAAAGTATTTTATTTCTCATGGAAAAGGTTATCTAGAAACTATTATACCAAAATAAAAGGATATACGGTACTTCACAATAGAGTCATATGAGTTTACGGAAATTATCTTTAATAAAACACATCAAAGGTTAGGCTTTTTAAATATGGGAAGAGATAAGTGGACGAGGCCAAGGACATTAGGCCAAAAGTTCAATTCAACCTCCAGAAGGTCAAACCTATCTAAACCAATGCAAACATATTACTGCTTTTACATATGATATGATTATATTTACCAATGGATAGAAGAAGTCGATCAGAAGGGTCATCGATTGTTTGGAGCATTATGAGGGGGTCTCTAGCCAATTGGTGAATGGAGACAAAGTGATCTTATATTACCTAGGTGGGCATATGATATTCAGATACAGAGGTTAGTGATTTTGACTGGATTTTCACATCAGAGACTGCCTTCACATATCTGGGAGTCCCTTTATTTAAAGGGGCGAAGAGGAGCGTCGGGAGTAAGATTTCTAGATGGACTTCACGCCTTCTTTCTCCTGATGGTAGCATTACTCTACTGAAATCTATTATTTCCTCTGTACCGCTGTATCTATTCCGGATTATGTAACCTCTTAAAATCATTCTGAAAAGGCTGGAGAGTATATTTAGTGATTCATATGGGATTCTAAGGATCATGCGCGTAGTCTACATTTGCTGAGTTGGAAGGCTATTTGCCTTCCGGCTGACGATGGAGGTCTGGGCTTTAAGCATTTATAGGATACGGTGGACACATTTTCATTGAAGCTATGGTGGCTGTTCAGGTCTAAGAGTTCTCTGTCGGCTCAGTTTTTACTAGGCAAATATTGAAGAAGGACACATTTGTTGCTTGCAGTAGTTCCTTATTCAGCCTCTTCTATTTGGAAGAGACTGAAGAGATTTGGACTATACGCCGAAACATACATTGCATGGCGCTTTAGGATAGGGCAGGTCTTCTTTTGACATGATTGTTGGATGGGTGATTCTAAATTGGCGTCCATTTTCCCAAACAGACAGTACACACTACTAGGGTGCAACACTTTTTCGAGGAGACTTAATGGGATTTTGGATGATTAATACAGGCTTTTCCATCAGCAATGGCGGAGCAGATTTTGGGTATTCCACTATGCCTTGATGTTTCTGATTGTATTTTCTGGAGGGCCACATCAGATGGTAGATTTATTACTAAATCAACATGGCAACTGACCCGCTCTAGTAAGTCGTGCAAGATTCATTTAGTCTACTGTGGAGCTTAATAGCAGTTGATGTCATTATCCAGTGGAGGATAGGTAGTCAGTTAGTTTTTCGATATCAATGTTGTTTAGAGATTAAGAACATCACTCACATTTTTACTAGTAGTAGTATTTCAGATCATGTTTGTCAACATTTTGGGACTTTATTTCATATTACCATGGATTCAGGAAAGAGTGTCAGACATAGATTTTTTAGATGGAGATATTCTGGACAGTTTGTAAGGAGCGAGCACATTCTCATCATTATTCTTCTATTGATTTTCTGGTTTCTTTGGACTAAGAGGAATAATGCCAAGCATGAGAACATACGTATAAGTTCAAGACGTATTATTTGGAGAGTTTACCGTATGGTATCCTTCCTCCATATCGGTGGACTATTACAACTTTTACATTGGCGAAATGACATGCAGTTTACTATACTTTTTTGTATTTCTTCGACTCTCCCTCCAACTACTTCCCCTAAA
>CAIGRF010089648.1:10821-21581 GCA_903798235.1 Fraxinus ornus
TCTCAATTTCTTACATATTTAAGAATAAAACTTTACATAACATCTTTAAATTTTTATATATAAAGAAAAGCATTTAATTATTTATAAACATCACGTAAGGTTACAATAAATACGTATGCATTTTATAAACTAAGCAAACGTGCATTGCACGTTGCTTGCATCTAGTATTTAAAAATGACGCAACCAATATGTGTGATGTTAATATATAAACACCCGAAATGAATTATTCTTCTCCATTCTATTTCATCCACCCGACCTTCTGTCAAAACAAACACAACTATTGCCAATTATCACCCATCACTTTGTTGTGGGCTTGAGGAACAAGAATTTTTTATTTTTTATTTTGATTTAATTATTTTATTTGAAGATAAAGGTAAAACTGTCCTTTTGATAAAATTTACGCTTCTTAACTGAAGGTAAGGATAAAATTATCCACAAAGGACCTAAGTGCTAAAAAAAAAAAAGAAGAATGGGTACCTCTGCTGCTATTTTCCAGCGACCCCCGACCGCCTATCGTTGCTGGATCGTATAAAAAAAACGTAAATCTTCTGTTAAGGGATAAATTATACATTGTTTAAATATCGAAATATAGACCAATATATAAAGATTTGAGCTACTTTTTCTAACAAGGTTCATATTTTAAGATGGAATCACAAGTCTTAATAATGTACCAGAGTCTATTAAATTTCAATGAGTAATTCGATCTGATTAAGATTTAAGAAAATAAGTGCACGAATTTCAAGATTAATCTGCTCAAACGAACCACAATTTTGCTGGAGCATGTTAAGGAATAAATCATACATAAATATCGAAATACAGACCAACATATAAAGGTATGAACTACTACTCATCACAATATTGACTTTTAAAGATGGAACCTATAAGAAAGTAAAAGATACTATATCAGAATTTACAACGAAAAATACTTGGGCAAAAGGAATCCTTTTGCAGGGATTATTATAGCTGATTTATCACTGTTGGATCAATCATTTCTTCTATCCCACATTCCCACCCACAAATGTCACTTTTGTTGATTTGTCGTTTACAAGTCCCAACCATTCTCCAATATTTGCAGATTTTCTATTAGCAATGGACACTTTTTATGTTATGTTATTCTTCACAATCTTGTTCATTGGACATAATCAAATGCTAAACCAGAAGACGTCAAATGTGATAGATTATTAGCGACAGGAAATACTGATAATTTTACTGTCTAGTTCTTATATCTTCCATCAAAATTGTAAAATACAAATTTAGTGCATTGTGATTTTTAAGAAAAATTGTACCAAACAGGATTTTTTCATTGAGCATTGTGATTTTTCCCCTTATTGCTTCAACCAACCAGTTTTGGCATGGCTAAATGGGGTGGGGGTAGGGGGTCTATTAGGCTCTTTCTGTCAAAAGAATGTTTGAAACGGTCATGCTACATTGTTCATCTTCTTGACACATAAGTTGACATAATGACACACGGTAATCTATTATTAGACTGATTTAAACTCCGTCATTATTTCCATCCACTTGCACAACTATCGAGGAGGATATCAAAAATGCTCTGGCAAAGTAGAATAATTCTGCTTGAAATTGGTTGTAGAAGGCTGTGATTTAACCCAAAATTTGATTATTTTTGTCATGGCAAGGATTGGAAAAGGTGGCCCGCGTGGAAAAAGGGATATTGTATATCCCAAAATTATTTTCTTCGTCTTGTGTACAGTAAAATCTCTATAAAGCATGTTTAAAGATAAATAATATGACATGTTATCACTTGTAGGTGAGTTATTTGCATCTGCTTGAATGTCGTAGTCTCGACGGTGGGATGCAAGAAGCATTTCAGTAAATTTATAAACTCTTTCTTTGTAAAAACAAAAAGACAAAGAAGTAGCCATTGACCACTGCCAAACTCTAACAAATTCTCTGCATCTCATGAATTTTCTACCAAAAAATGCTAAAGTCATTACATTTCACTTTTTTGCTTTCCCTTTGAGCTTTTTGATAAGAAATTAAAGTTGCATCTCTTGGGTGAGAAAAACTGTAATGGTTTCGGCACTGCCGTTCTAATTGACCCAAAAACAAATAACAAAAGCAAATTCTAGTAGCCAAAACAGGTATACACAATGCACAAATCGTTAGCTCTATTACATGTTTGGGACTAACACGCATATATTGATAACTACATGAGATATTTTAGGGTTGATAGTGTTGAGAATTTACTTAATATGCATAGCAAAAGTTAAATAATATTTCAATTCCCACCAATAATCTTCTTTGTGTTTAGAAAGAAACTGTGATAAAAATTATACATTTGTTAAATTTTTCAAATTCCTTTGCTTATCCTGATCACGAACAATCACGTTCTGCAATTCACACATGTCTAATTGTCCAAATCCAATGAAAATCTATACAGGGAACAAGAATGAGAGAATGTGGTTTCTCTTTCCTTGTGCTAGCAAGATTAAAAATGTTTTCTCGATCCTAACATCCTATTAATACAAGTCTAAGTGTGCTTGACCCGCCTTTTAAATTTAACCAGACCCAATGTTTAATTAATTAAACACAGACCATGAATTAATTAATCAAACTATTTAACTTGGTCTATTAATAAGTAATTCAATTAATTAATTATCCAACACTTGTCAAGTAACTAATTAATATATTTCATCATTTTAGTTCTCCTTTTGTGTGTGATCAATTAGGTTTTCGATCACAATACCTAAAGAAATAAATTATTATAATGATCCAATCAAAATCAATAAATTAACCTCCATTATAATTTATTATTAATTCCTATTGTAGTCTCAGATTGACATCTAGCAATGCGTCGGCAATACATATGTCACGTGGTGTGACAAACCAAACTTGTTCGTTTATCATGAAATTTTAATCCATTCGTCGTAAGATCCGATTAATTACGAGATATGGAAAGATGTCAATATCGATTATCAACCATATAATTTAGTCTACTCATATGTCAATATAAATCGAAATTTCTTTTTCGACTTACGAGCACAACCTGACTAAGAATTTCATTATCAACTTAACTAAATGAAATGCAAATCATAATCTCTTACTATCTAAGAGTGAGAAATCATTTATTGATCAATCACAACTTTCATGTGATTCTTGACATACCCGAATGATATCGTATTAATGACTCTTGACGAAGTAACATCGAACATTACAAAAAGTATGATTGTCCCCACATAAGACACCATGATGACCTCAAATCGAAAGACCAATTCCATTGACGAATGTTAGAGATTAATCACCGACACTCGAATAGTCATCCATTGGGTCCCCAATATTTTGTTTTTTTAACAAAACATTCACGTGTTTAATTAAATATCACTACATTTTAGTTTGTGTGATCGGCTAATCCCTTCAAAAGTTAGAAATGTCATACGTGATGGTCTAACTATAATAACGATATCCGAGTCTCGTTATTACTTACGACTACGGATAATTCAAGATTCAATCATAAGCAATTTGTCAGTCACAATTGCAACTCTTTGTGATCAACAAGTTACCAAGACTTGAATATTCGAATTCTATTAATCTATTAAAAAATAAATTTAATTAAATAATAGGTATTGTCAAAATATAAAATGCATATATTATATTAAAAGTGTTTATAACATAAATTAATTGGACTTAAAGCATAACACTTATAGAGAAAACCTTAATGTTTAGACATTGAAATTTTTTACGTCTTTGGTTATGGAAATTAACAATATTCTTTGTAATAATGGTAATATGGACTAATCAATACGAATATTGGATAGAAAGAAGTTAAAATATTGTTAATTTATTGTAGTGTTCACTTAAAGATGAATCACATGTATTCATTTAAATCTTGTTTCAATACACAACATTATACGCATACTTGATTTATTTTCAATCAAAAGTTTGACAATGTGGTTAACAATTTGGAGTTATTTTTAACCAGAAGTTATTACTTAATTCATTCATATTAGAACTCGAAACTTGTTACATAATTTAATAAAATATATATCCCATACTATATGTTTTCATGAAATATATACTGATATGTAGAGCTGTTTTTATCCAGAAGTTACATGAAATATACACTGATATGTAATTTATTTGCAAATTGCAATATGTTACCTGTGTGCTATTCAGACCCCAGTAGTAGAGGGGTCCAAAATTCTATAGTACCAATCATTGTTGAAACAGTGTTTTACAGTTACAAATATATTGTTGAAATATAGAATTATTATGTGGCAAATGCCAAATGGTTCTCTCGTTGCTAAAGAAAATTGGTACTTTCTTTCAACATATGATCATATAATACAATAGTAGTTCTATATTAAATTATGGGTTATTCCCCTTGTACCGAGGAGGGGGTACCGAATGGTGTACCCCCCCCTCCCCTCACATAAATGCCGACCTCACATGTATAAAATAATATCGACCCGTGGTACCCACTTTCTGATGTGAGTGGGGTGTAAAAGATTAAGTAAAAAACTATGTACATGTAGCATGACCCTTAAATTATTAAATTATGTCACCTATTTTGAGTGACAAAATATAGAAGAGATGGATCGATAAATTAATTAAGATGTTTTCTAATTGTGCATAGTTCACGCGCTTGCCTACGGAATAAAGACGGTGGAATATTGATCGAAAATCTCTATCAGTCTACTATGGACGAGCAAGAAAGTACACAATAGTTTTGAGGGAATATGTAAAATTACACCTCCAACACTTTTATGGTAGTTTTCTATATTTTCTTCATGAATATTATGCCCACAAATGGAAACACGCATTGCTAAAAATAGGTTAAGCCCAACATAAAACACAACTCAAAAGATCTTCATACGTTTTAATACATATAGTTGCATGAGAAAATTATCTTTAGCACGCGCGCGAGTGCGCACACACATAAATTTATTGCTTTTAGTTATTATATTAACTCCAAATCAAGAAGCGGTATTGGATGATTTAAACTTTCTGAATTTGCTTAATTTTGTAAAGAAACATAGGGTCCTCCAAAAGAGTTATGTTTTGTAGCTTTTACAACCCAACCAACCTCGTGCTTCATCTACATTATAACATTCCATTTAATGATAAGAGTCAATTAATTTCCCCTTAATGTTTCAAAGATTCATCTAATTTTGAATAAACCCACAAGCACATAATAATATATGTGTATATGTCAATATATACTTACGTTTTCAATCATCAAATTATTGTCGCGCTGCATTAAGATTTTTGTTATNTTTTTTTTTTCTCAAACTCATTTCAACCACACATTAACACAATAAAATATTCTGTACATAAACCTAAATTTTTTTTTTCTACTTTTTAATCACACTTTCTCCAAAAAATTACTATTTTAAAACTTTTTTTTTTTTTCAAAAAAAAAAATCTTTTTAATGACTACCAAATAGAGGCATAATTTAGTCAAAAGTCAAAGTCAAATTTTAATCTTAATAATACATTTACACATTTCATGCGACTCATTATACTCCTTACACTATAATTTCCTTATAATAAAATCCAAACACATAAGAAAATCACATCTTCCAAAGATCTCAAAAAATAAGCTCAATAAGAACACACTTCTTAAATCAAGTTTTTTTATTTAAATTTTGATAAAAGTTGATAAAATAAGTGATTAAAAAGTTGTCGGATCCATAAAATATGTCATTGAAATTAATTGTTGACTTTGACTTAGATTAAAATCTAGGCTCCTATTTGGTACCGATTAAAATTTTAATTTTAATTTAAGTCAAAACCAACAATTAATTTTAACCATGGCCTTACTCTAGATGCATATATATACATGTACAATAATGTTATTCACCATTGACGATGATGGTGATTTCATGTGATGATTAGTCATTTATGTGGAAGTAAAACCAATTTCAAATACTCTTAACGCATAGAATGCAATGTTATTCATTAAACAATACGATAATGTCCCAACTCCACATAAACGACGGATGATCATTGCGAAATTCCATTATTCATACATAATCACATCTTTTGAACAAGTATTTTTCTTTTTATACTTTTAGAGATATTTATTTAGAATATTTTGCTCTTGTTTGTTTCGACTAAAAATTTGATTAAAATCTAAATCAATGTCAAGGGCTCTTTGATACTATTCGATCTTGTATGTTTCACAATTCAACCACCCAACGTGCCAAACGCTTCAGTAGTATCTTTAAGGCTACAATAATGTAAGGCTGTAATTTAGTACAGTATCAATTCTTCACATACCCCACATCCATTCAATGGTCTACGTAAAATCTTCTAACCCTATAAAACCCCAATTCAAGACTCTCCATATCGAGTGATATACATATCGATAGCCTCTTAGTTGGAGTTCATTCATTACTAATCATGAGTCTCCCCAGTAAAACTGTACGACAACCGTGCACCTCAAATGCCACTCCACAAATTGCATGCCCGCCTACAAACTGCAACAAAAACCTCAACATGAAAATCAAGGCTCCCAAAAATTTGGAACATCTTTTCCTTAACTCCAATATAAATAATTCTTTGTATACAGCTCCAACTCCGGTAAAACTCGGTGAGAGGTGGATGGATTACCAGGGGATCAAGAACTGGGAAGGTTTGCTCGATCCCCTCGACCATAATTTACGCAGTGAGATCCTTAGATATGGCCATTTCATTGAGGCTGCATATAGATCATTTGAATTTGATCCATCTTCTTCTTCTTACGCTATGTGCCGGTACCCAAAAAGAAGGCTACTCGATGAATCAGGGTTCTCAGAGACGGGTTACAGAGTTACCAAGAATTTAGTAGCCACTTCTGGGATTCAATTACCGGGTTGGATCCAAAAGGCACCGAGTTGGATGGCCATGCAATCCTGTTGGATAGGTTACACGGCGGTGTGCCATGACAGTCGAGAGATTTCCAGGCTCGGACGACGCGACGTCGTAATTGCATTCCGGGGCACAGCTACATGCCTGGAATGGCTGGAAAATCTCAGAGCCACTCTCACTCCTTTGTCCAATGATAATTCCAAACCAAGTGAATATTCATGTCCAATGGTGGAAAGTGGGTTTTTAAGTTTGTACACTTCCAGCATTAGAAATCGTCCGAGCCTGCAAAAACAGGTGCGAGAAGAGGTGTCAAGAATTCTCAAACTATATGGCAATGAGCCTATAAGTTTCACCTTCACCGGCCATTCCCTGGGCGCCTCCCTCGCCACCCTCGCCGCCTATGACATCAAGGAAACCTTCAAGAACTCCCCCCTCGTCTCCGTAATATCTTTCGCCGGCCCACGGGTCGGGAACCGGAGCTTCAGAAGCCACCTGGATAGACAAGGCACAAAAGTATTACGTATAGTAAATTCCGATGATCTCATAACAAAAATCCCTGGTTTCGTCATTGACAACAACGACCAAATGACGAACAATTGCGATCATCACATGGCTAACATTTCAACATGGATTAAAAAAATGATGGAGGATACTCAATGGGTGTACGCCGATATCGGGTGCGAGCTTCGTTTAAGCAGCCGGAGCTCGCCGGATTTGAATGACATTAACATCGCCACGTGCCACGAGCTCAAGACATATCTGCATTTAGTCAATGGATTTGTAAGCTCCAAATGTCCAATCAAGGCCACTGCAAGAAAAATGATTAACGAAACTTTGTTATCGCAAAATATATCTTATAAATAGAACCAACTAATCCTAAATCAAAGGGTCGATAGACCTTTAGGTGCATGGAAAAGTTGAATGTACATCAACAACAATTGATGAAATTGCAGTGTAATTTTTGTGTAGCATTTCTGGCTTGATTCTTGAAGCGAGGCGTTGAAGGAAAAGAATTCTTCCTGTCAGGTGTTTATAGGTTCAAAGTGATGAAATTGAAGATTCATAGAGTGTCCAGTTGAAGTTGTACTCTTATTTTCCTGGATCATACCTAAAATGGCGGTATTTTGTTTTACTGGAAAGAAATACAAAAACCAGCGTTCCAGATTAAATCATATCAAATAATAATAATAAGTAAATTACATAATTATCCATTTCAAAACAGATTATTGTACTGGATGCCACCTGACCACCGACCCGGTTCAACGATACTGTAGATAGATCTGCGGCTTTGTTCTGTTTGCATTATTCACCACCTAACTTGGTCGGCTTCCACACCAAACTTCGTTTGACCCCGCACAAATGTCTAAACTCCGTAGACAATGCGGTTAATTGTGGATCTTGAATGATAAAAAGTTGTATATCTTTCAAAATTTATAGATAAAAATAAAATTCGATCAACTTATAACCAATTATGAACTTTGTCATAAATGCACTAATTTGAAGAGGCACTAGCCTAAGAATAAAATAAAAAATATTTTATCAATAAAAAATTTTTTAAAAAAATCCTAAGCAATTTAAGTATGTCATTACTCCAAAATGTGATACGTGTTGACTTTCCGATTCGATGAGTCACAACTGTCAATAGATTTCAAATCCTCTCTTGTCCAAGCTTATATTATCTACACACTTAGACAACCATTTAAGATTGCACAGACTATAGCTCCGATAGGGTGTGACGGTCGCTTACACCCCAACGCTAAAGTCAAATGAAAATGTATAGTGGGTGTAAAAAGACAAAATAGACGAAAATGCAGATGTCGAGTTTATTAAAAGCTTACCTGTTAATGAAAAGGGTCCAAAAATTTATACGAGGGACCATGTAGAAGAGACATCTTTAAATGCTTGACACGTAACCTCATCTTAAAGACTCACTTGTCATGTTCAGTTGTGTCAATCTATAGTCATCATAGCCCCGAACTTTGTAGACCCGGAAAAATAGTTTGAAAAGTTGCGAACTAATTCCGTCCCATTACTGCAGAACTATCACATCAATCGCTTTGTGTAGTTGAGTGTGCAACTTGGCCAAGATGAAATGTGTGGCAGATGCCCAATCCCTTGGCTATAGCCTATAGGCTACAACAGAAAGGTAATACATCGCTCAGATATATAACAAATGAATTCCGAGCGAGGCATCCAGCTGGCAATGACCTAATCACCACGGAAGAGACATGTGAAAGAGAGAATATACAAAGAGAAGTGTTAACCTTGCTTCATAAGCACATCATAATGGTGATAGAATGTACCAATGTGCTCTGAATGTAATCAGTAAACATAGAAATAGAGACGCGCAGTATAATAAGTAGGCTCAAGTTCAACACTTTGGTATGTCTTCTTGACACTGTTTATCATATATAAAATGCATAAAACATTACGGCAGAACTCGAATAAAATTTTGGAATGAAGTAGGTTTCAACCATTGACAAGTAGCAAGATAACACGCAACCTTAAAACCAACAAGAGATTTCATGCATGTCCCACTATTACATGACAAATACAATGTACACAAGTTCATCTATAAGCAAACAAACCAAAATTTTCATGAAGAGTATGATAATCTCTTTTCATCTTTTCCATTCACGCTGAGTCGCTATCATTTTTACATTATTTTTTTGCCATCAACTTATCCTTGATCATGTGCAGAGATTGCAATTGCTACTACCTTTTTTTTTTTTTGGTCTTCGAGTCGGATAATTTCCATTTAGATATACAAGTCTTTTAAACTAATTGTTATTTGCCCCTCCAATATTTTTCGCAACCTACATGAAAATTCCGACTCCGCCACTAGCTGAATGGTGGGACAGAAGAACTCTCTCTTAAACTATGTATTCGAATATCATCAACATAAGAGAATCAATTATTTTTTAATTTTTTTCTAAAAACATTTTTTTGCTATATATGCATGCTGCTACATAAAGATGGTGACCAAGTTCATGTAGGAAATATATATACTTCCAAGTGTTTATTAAAGTAATGCATTGGAAGAAACGCACTCGTAAGACATCCATCCGTTATTGCCAAGAATAAATTGTACGATAAAATATTTCAACAATACTATATGTAGAGACAGATTTGTTAGATGGAGTTACTAAATGTCGATGACAACATTTCATTGAAGTTTGGACAAAAGTAAAGTTAAAATAGTCAATAATGTGCTGCCATCTTAGCACCTGTAAACTGTTATGTACATTCATCTGTACAAACAACTTTATTCAAAATATTTACCGCGCTCGTATTTGGTACAAATTCTTTAAAATTCATTTTTAAAATAATTTTGAATAAAATAATTTTGCATATGGTCCGAAACTTTTTCCTGCTTTTTAATCACTTTTTCCAAAAAAATAAAAAATAAAAAATAAAAAAATCTACAATAAATAGACCCGAGAAAGGTGTTTACAATTTTTCGATCTATTCCCACCACTATAGAGGCTTTTCTAGCGTCACAAAAAATAAATGACATCGATTTCTCATATTCAACACTCTAGTTTGAAGAATAAATAAATGGTCCCGGTCGGTGGTCATGTGTGTACGGACAACGGTTCTTGTCAAATGAACAATTAATTAATTAATTAATTGGTAAAACAAATCTACCGACCAAATCTAGACGATGGAAACTAAAAATCTAAACTTTTATTAATCTAGATAGAAAGATTGTGTACACTCGTACTTATACACACTGAGTGTGAGAAACGGAGCCACATTCATGATCAGGCTCAACCTTAGAAAATACGGACTAAACGAGGCATACAAAAATCAACGTACTATCTTCTCCTTAATTATCCTAAATTTTATGAAGGTTTGAAAATATAATAAAATTTGATAGAAAGAGAGTTCATTCATTTCTCACACAAACATAATAATTGTCCGTCCTTAAAGTTCTTTTCTTGATCGAT
>CAIGRF010089686.1:12035-25739 GCA_903798235.1 Fraxinus ornus
GTCACCTTCTAGTTATAATCTGGCTTTGTATCACACCTTGGGCGGTTTGTATGACATTTATGGATAATATGTCTCATATTTGAAGTTTTAAAGAAGAGGTAGATGTGGCTAATGCTTAAGGGTGAAAGAACTTGCCATTAAAAGGATAAATCAATAAGTAGGAGGTGTACTCAGCATGATGTGGTCTCTTGAGGTTAAATCTGATTTTGTACCTATCCTTGGAGGATTTGTATGAATCTTATGGATAATATATTGAATATATGAAGCCTTAAGAGAGTTGTAAACGTGAGTAATGCTTAATGGTGAAGGAATTGACCTTACTAGTCAACAAAGCAAACTTGGCAATCACTAATAACCTGACCTTATAAAACTTGAAAAGTTTGAATTATAATAAAAAAAATTAAACGAGCACAAAGTTTCGGAGTATTACAGATAGATATTCGAGCTTACCTAGATTTTGAGGTAGATGAATCTATATACCTTGACAATCACATGTGAAATGTGTACTAGTATTGAAAAAATAAATACATATATATAATTCTGATCAAGTTGAGAAATAATTCTCTATTTTTTTTTTTAAGTATTCTAGTATTGGTAAATGAAACTAATGAGAGATATTATATCTTATCTCAAAGAAAATGTCTCGAGCAAACCAGAACAACTTGATAAAGGACCTCTTGTAAGCGGTTCAAGATCTTGGCACACTGAATCAGAATCAAGCTCCACTCACACCACCAGCTCCTATTGCCCTCATGACTCATACCTCGATAGTTGAGTTGTTTCGAAGGCATAAGCCCCCTACCTTCGATGGAACATCTGGTCCAATGGTAGTTGAGGAATGGCTTCGTAAGTTGGAACGAATTTTTTGACTTATAGATTGCATTGATGCTCAAACGTCAAATGTACAGAGTTTATGTTTTCCAATTATGCAAGTCATTGGTGGGATTTGATGTCATGAACAAGGACCTCGGAGCAGCAATTGGCGTTAACTTGGGAACAGTTCAAGGAGAAAGTGATGGATAAATATTTTCATCAGTCTCTTAGAGATTTCAAGGAGAGCGAATTCCTTCAGCTCAAGCTTGGTAATATGTCCATGACTGATTAAGAGCGAAAGTTTGATCAACTCTCAAGGTTTGCTCCACACCTGGTTACTCTGTATTAGCCTTCTGATACCAATGATATTTGGTATCAGAAGGCTAATACAGAGTAACACAGTCAATTGTTCGGCCAACAGGATAAATGGCAAATTGGGAAGAGAAAGTGGAATGGTCAAGATAAAGGAAAGGGCAAATGGCAAAATAAGAAAGCTAATATCAGACCTAGTGCCAGTAAGGTAATAGTAGCCGCAGTAGCGCCATGCCCTAAGTGTGGTAAACCTCATCGTGGTGAATGCTTGTACGAGAAAAATGCCTATTTTCAGTATGGTAAGCCAGGACATATTTCTAATGATTGTCCTATATTTACTTAGAAGAAGGATGAACAATGATCAGAAAATGGGAAAGCACGAGTTTTACAATGACTCAGAAGGATGCAGAGGAAAACTCAAACGTAATAGCAAGTATTTTATTGATATCTAATACACCTGCTTATGTACTGTTTGATTTGGGAGCTATTCATTCTTTTGTATCAACGTCTTTCATTGCTAAATCTAGGATTACTTATGATAAGTCAGAGAGTACACTAGAAGTTAGCATCCTCTCAGGCAGAACATTAAATACAAATCAGTTAGCTAAGTTGGTGAATCTTGAAATTGAGGGAAAAACATTAGAAGCTAATTTCTATATGATAGAGATGAAAGACTTTGATGTGGTTTTGGTATGGATTGGTTGGGACGTAATTATGCAACCATTCGTTGTATAGAAAGGAAAGTGTCATTTCAAAACCTAGGAGAAGAGCAATTTTCTTTCCATGGAATAAAGACCAAATGCAATCTCCAACTGGTATCTACCTTGCAAGCTAAGAAAATGTTGAGAAAATAAATATCTCAAAGGTTTCTAGTTAACATCTCAGGAGAAAAACAAGCGACGATAAAGATTGAGGATACCAGTAATACAAAAATTTATAGATGTATTTTCAGAAGATCTACCTGGTACCCCACTAGATAGACAAGTGGAGTTTACAATAAATCTGGTTCCTAGAGCAGCACCAGTAACTGAAGCTCCATACATAATGCCTCTAAAGGAACTTCAGGAGTTGAAAATTCAGTTACAAGAATTGTTAGACAGTGACTTTATCTGACCAAGTGTATTTTCATGGGGCACACCAGTGTTACTTGTAAAGAAGAAAGATGAAAGTATGAGGATTTGTATCGACTATCGGGAGTTGAACCATTTGACCCTCAAGAACAGGTATCCTCTCCCGAGAAATGAGGATTTGTTTAATCAATCAAAAGGGGCTAAAGTATTTTCTAAGATCGACTTATGACCTAGATGTCATCAATTGAAGATTAAGGCTAGTGATATACCCAAACAGCTTTCAGAAATCGTTATGGACATTATGAGTTCACAGTTATGTTGTTCGGGCTGAAAAATGCTCCAGCAGTATTCATGGATTTAATTAATCATGTATTTCACCGGTATCTGGATCAATTTGTCATAGTCTTCATTGTTGACATTTTGATATACTCCAAGATTAAAGATCAACATGAGGAACATCTAGAATAGTGTTAGAAATACTGCGCAAGGAAAAGTTATACGCAAAATTTAAAAAGTGTGAATTTTGGCTTGAGCAAGTTGGATTCCTCAGTCATGTAGTTATTGCCTAAGGAATTGAAGTAGATCCAGTAAAAGTGGAAGCGGTAACTAATTGAAAGACACCGACTAACATTGGTGAAGTTCGGAGTTTTCTAGGATTGGCCGGGTACTATCGGAGATTTATAGAAGGATTCTCCAAAATAGCTGGACCAATGACACAATTGACAAGGAAATGAGTAAAGTTTCAATGGACAGATAAGTGTGAGGAAAGCTTTCAGGATCTAAAGCAGCGATTGATTACAGCATCAGTGTTAACCATACCCGAAGGTTCGGGAGGGTTTGTTATATATAGTGATGCAGCCAAGATGTGTGTTAATGCAACACGAAAAAGTGATTGCCTATGCATCAAGGAAATTGAAGCAACATGAGTAGAACTACCCGACACATGATCTAGAACTCGCAGTGGTAGTTCATGCATTAAAGATATGGCACCATTACTTATATGAAGGAAAGTGCGACATTTACATGGATCATAAGAGTCTCAAATATTTCTTCACACATAAGGAATCCAATATGAGAAAGAGACGATGGTTGGAGCTAGTAAAGGATTATGATTGTACTATTCATTACCATCCAACTAAGGCTAATGTTGTTGTCGATTCTCTGAATAGAAAGTCGATGGGATAGACAGCATCATTACCTACTATTCAGATGTAATTGATCAAAGACTTGGAAAATTTGTGAATTGAGATGGTTACAACACCAGAGCAAAGTACTGCTCGTTTAGTAACATCATTGGTTCGTCCTACACTTAGAGATCGGATCATAGAAGCACAGGATAAAGATCCATTTTTTTGCAAAAGATGAGGAAAGACATTAGTACCGATAGAAGAAAGGATTTTGGAATGGCTTCGGATCGGGCACCGATGTTTAAAGGAAGAATTTGCGTGCCTAAGGATGAAGTTTTGAGGAATGAGATATTAGAAGAGGCTCATTTCACCCCATACACCGCACATCTTGGTGGTACGAAAATGTATCGTGATCTTCGAGATACATTTTGGTGGAGGAATATGAAAAGAAGTATAGGCCTATTTGTGGCAAAATGCATAGTGTGTCAACAAGTTAAAGTAGAACATCAAAGACCAACAGGGTTGTTAAATCCATTGGACATACCTAAATGGAAGTGGTAGAATATCGCAATGGACTTTGTGGTAGGATTTTAGAAGTCAGTAAGAGCGCACAATGCGCTATGGGTAATAGTGGATCATCTAATAAAGTCCGCTCATTTTCTTCCAGTAAAAATGACATTTAGCAAAGATTAGTTGGCACAGTTATACATTAGAGAGATTGTAAGATTGCATGGTGTCCCCATCTCTATTGTGTCCGATAGAGATCCTAGATTTATATCTAAGTTTTGGAAGAACTTACAAGGAGCTATGGGAACAAAATTGAATTTCAGTACAACATATCGCCCTCAATCCAATGGTTAGTCTGAAAGGACCATTCAAACTTTGGAAGATATACTAAGAGTCTGTGTTCTGGATCTAGGAGACAGTTGTGAATTGTATCTACCTTTGGTGGAATTTGCATATAATAATAGTTTTCAAGCAAATATTGGAATGGCACCGTATGAAGCTCTCTATGCTAGAAGATGTAGATTACCGGTTCATTGGGATGAAGCTGAATAAAAGAGAGTTTTGGGACCAGAGATCATCGAAAGGACAGTTGAAGCCATTGATAAGGTCCGCACTAGGATAAAGGTAGCGCGAGATAGACAAAAGAGCTATGCTAATACCAGAAGAAAAGACTTGAAATTTGAAGTTGGAGAGAAAGTTTTTTCTAAAAGTGTCGCCAATAAAGGGTGTACTTAGGTTTGGCAAGAAAGACAAACTAAGACCTCGTTATATTGGACTATTCGAAATACTTGATACGGTCAGAAATGTGGCTTATCGATTAGCTTTGCTGCTTAAACTGTCAACATTTCACAACGTATTTCATATATCGATGATCAGAAAATATATGCATGATCCTGATCATGTGGTCAATTATCAATCCCTGTAAGTACATAAAGATCTATCGTATGAGGAATTACTGATTAAAATACTGGACCAAAAGGTACATAAATTACGGAACAAGGAGATTCAACTAGTCAAAGTGCAATGGAGTAATCATGGAGTAAAAGAAGCTACTTGGGAAAGAGAAGAAGAAGTTAAAGACAAATATCTAGCACTTTTTGCCAAATGAAAAGGTAAATTTCGAGGAATAAATTTTGTTTACGTCGTAAGGGATGTAGAAGCTCGAAAAAAATAAAATAAAATTAGGCTCATATTTATTTTTCATGTGATGATCTAGCACCACAAGCCTAGCCTATAGACGAACCTTATGCTCGGCCCACATTAGAAATAAAAAGCCCAATACTAGTCTATATGTTTTAAATAATTTGAATAACTTGGAGGTTCACAACCAATAATGCATAATTTCAATAAAAATATAGAAATTTTTAAAAATGTGGGATGAAATTTAATGTTTTCCCAAAGATTGGACCCGACGGTGAAAATTTATTTTATGTATAGTAAATATTTTTAAAATTTGATTTGAGTACATGTTATTTTTCAAAAGGACCGAACTATAAGTAATAAGATTTTTAAAAAGAAAAAAAAAACATAAGAGATGAGCATATTTCTAAAAGTTCCGCTGCCGTCGGGAAGCAACAACCATCGTCCAACTTTATACTGTCAAAAGCTTTTAAACGAAGGTAGGTAGAGGTGCAAGTGTTTATTTCGTTTTCAAATTATGGTTTTTCGTTAAGATTTTGAATGAATTGGTACCTCCGGGTATAGTTTGAACTATCATTCCCCGCTCTACGTGTTATGATATTGCTATAGAAATCGGATTTTGCCGGAAATCCCTCTACCTGCGACGGTATGAATCTATAGTTCGAAATTTCTAATTTGGTAATGAAATGCACCGATGATATCTATTGAGTTTCAAACTCATGGGTTAATTCCCCTCTTACAGGTTGATTTGATATGCTTAGGGTGTGGATGATGGTAGAGGATGATGCAACATGCTATGGAGATGCCAATGACTTAACGTTTTTAATTCGATTATGCAACATTTATGCTTTTTTTTATTTGATTTCTATGAACATCATATGTGAAACTATTCTAAGAACATTTTTATGAATAAGTTACATTTAAAAGTAATTATGTGTTATAGAAATTAACTTACAAGTCACCATTTACCACAAAAGAAAGTATTAGCGATTTAGTGTTGCTGTTTTTCTAAATTTTCAGCTTCTGCTCTGAAATTCAAAAATTCATGACTCAATCATTACTTGGAGTTTTTTTGACAAAATCAGTGGCATTTGATAGCTTCATAGGTTAGCTACTGAATAAAGTTGGAATCATGTCAATCCGATGAGTGTAAAATTTTATATGTCCCTCAAAGTAAACTGCAAATCGGTAGTGTTGCTGTTTTCAGTTTCTGTCCTTGGCTTCAAAAATTCATAACTCAATCATTACTTAAAATTTTTTGACAAAACCAATGGAGTTTGATAGTCTCATTGGTTAGCTACTGAATAAAATTGAAATCATGTCGATTCGATGTGTGTAAAGTTTTATATGTCATTTTGAGTAAACTGCGCTGAGTTACCTTCTAAACCAAGTCGCTGCAGGGTTTAGAAAAATATTTTAATACCTACTATATTGCCAATGGAAGCTGATTTTTGGATATGTCATAATATAAAGTATTTACTACTTTACTATGAAACTTCATGAAGTTTCGGGATCGATAGCTATGCAAACGAATTTATTTTTTTGAAATTGCGGTTGAGATAGAAAACAAAAAAACATTTATTTTTCATTTTCTTCCTAGAATTTCACGTCAATAATGTGACTTTATTTCTACGAAATTATTAGATAATCCCTTAATACGAAATGATGTTATTTAGAATTAATTAATTCTTGAAATAAATTCTTAAGTTAAATTTAATGATTTCCGCTAAAATTATAGTTAATTATTTAATTAAGTCTATGGTCTACAGGTAAAGTGAAGTTAATCTAGTGATGTTTCGATCCATGTGGGTCGGGACATTATAGTTCATTTGTTTGATTACGAAATTTCAATCCTAAGACACGGCATATTGTTAAACTATGTTTTATGTAGAGTTAAGTTACATTTTTGTTTGAGGACAAATAATAGTTCAAGTTTAGGTGAGTTTGATAAGTGCCTTTTTACACTTATTTTACTACCAAAACATGGATAATTGTTGATTAATATGTTGAAATATAACTTAATTCTATGTAATTTACGTTTACAAGACAACATGGCGAAAAATAAGGAGAAACAAGTTGAAAAAGAACCAAAATGAAGGAAATGCAAAGTTCATGGACCAAGATGCAAATAACCAAAAGATGAACCGGAAGAGAAAATGAAGATACGAAGATGTCGAGTTCAAATTGAGCTAAGGAATTAAGCATTGGAAGAAGAAGTGGGAAAAGTGGTCGCAAAATGAGAAACGGAGTTCGAGGACCAAAATGCAACAAATGAGAAACAAACTAAGCTATGCGGTCGTATAGCATTATTCCTATACGGTTGCATAGGCTCCTTTAGAGAAATCCATTGCCCAATTCAATTCTTCTATGCGATCGCATGTCTCTGAACTTCTTCTATGCGATCCCATGTCTCTGAACTATGCGGTTGCATAGTTGGTTTTTTTTTACGCGATTTTCTGGTTTCCTTGTATGATCGAAACACTTAAGGAAACAACATCTTAGACATATATTAAAACCCTAATACATCACAGAACACGGGGAACGCCTCGATATACATATTTTATCCCTTGGAGCTCAAGAATTTCTCATGAGGAACTAAAGATTTTGGTGAAGCTACGAAGGAACTCGGTTGGATTTGGTGATTTTACATCAGTTATTCATGTAATTTGATATTTCTTTACTGAACAATCATAGGTTTAGACATTCTTTTCATAAGTTTATTTTGAGATTGGCTTAAATCTTATTAAACTTTTCATAGATTCAGTCATGCTTTGTCTATTGTAGATTGAACTATTTGTTGAGTTTTGATTTTATTTATTTTATTGGTGGATTGATTACTTCTTTATGCTAGGTGTATGTGGTTGTTTTCCGAACCTTATTCCAATAAAAAAGAGTGTGATTCTGTTATAGGGAATCTAGATTCTAGGATTACAATAAAATTAAATTGGTTTTTAACGTATATCTTCCAGTTAGAGAGTTAGGTAAAACATCTCTAATTGAGTAAAAAATGAATTATTGATGTGACTGATTCAATCCAATTGAGGAAATTCCGATGCTTCACTATCTTAAATATTTATTTTTATTCCACTCAAGCAAATTTTTTTACTACACACATCAAAAGAACAATCATCCTTTAGATTCCTTAAGCATTTCAACCATCTTCATATGGAATCGACACCACAAAGCTGTGCTACAACTACTGCATTATTCTTTGGGTGTAATCACATCACTTCTGCAATTTATTTCCAAAGCATCGCCTTTGCTACTTACACATTTAGAGTGTCGCCTCTACTAATGTCTAGAGCATAACCTCTGCTACTTATACAATCAGAGCATAGTCTCTACTACTTATACATTCAGAGTATTGCCTCTGCTACTTATACATTCAGAGCATTGCCTCTACTACTTATGTCCAGAGCATTGTCTCTACTATCTATGTCCAGAGCATCACTTCTGCTACTTATACATTCAAAACATCGTCTCTACTACTTATGTCCAGAGCATCGTCTCTGCTATCTATGTCCAAAATATCGCCTCTACTACTTATACATTCAGAGCATCTTCTTTTCTACCTATGTCCAGAGCATCACCTTTGCTACTCACATTCAGAGCATCGCCTATATTACCTATGTTCAGAGCATTGCCTCTGCTACGTACATTTAGAGCATCTCCTCTGCATCAGCTTATCACAACTGCTTACATATTCAGTCTTATCTCTACATCACCTTCATCATAGTGGCTTATATTTCAAGTCCGACCCACATATAAATATTCGACTCAGACTTAGGTGACTATTGTGATACTAGTATCTTAGTATTATATTATTACTGCTAGTATATACATCACACTATTGCGGCCAGGTACGCATGCCATATCATTACTAGCATGTTATAACACTATTTTCACAACTCAGGTCACGTTATCTACATTATCATTTTATAGGCATCATGTTACTACACACTTGCAAATTTGATATGATCATCATTTTACCTTATTTGGAGTGGCAAATGGACCCCAAATTTATTTTATATATGTGCGGTGGAGATATTATGTTGTATTATAGGTGGTTTAGTCCATATTACGGATGATACGTAACCAAATTTTCAAAAAATTATATGCATTATATATCTGTCGAGGTAATTCACAAGTCCTCATTTATTTAGGCTCTCACACATATTTTATGACATAGTTCATAAATCCTAACTCATTGGAGCAATTTATAATCTCAAGGCAATTAGTAAGTCCTCGCCTATTTGGGATCAACGCATATTTTTGAGGTAGTTGTAAGTTCTCGCTTATCGGAGTTACTTATATTTTTTAGGCAATCTATAAGAATTCTCTTAGTTGACAGCTTATATTTCAAAGTTCAACTGCACATGAATGTACAACTCAAAATTGAAGGACTATTGTTATAACCATAAATTACGTGGCATATGCATGACGGAGGAGATCCTACATTGGCCAACTTGACAAATATTATTTAATTGGATTATGCTTATTAAACTAAGCAATTGCATATTGAGCTTAGATTTGGGCCCATTTCATTAGCACCCACTTGGCCCGTCTCATTTTTCTATATATAGGTGAGTATGTTTACAATCAAAGGTATGTTCCCTAAACTAGCCAAACCCCTTCTCCCATCTCTTGCACTCATTTTTCTTTAGTCCGACCAATGACTAAATCGTCGGAGTGCAAACGGTTGCTGGATTTTTTCTCAACCATGGCTTTTTGCCTTCTAACGAGGTGTTCAGTATGCAGGCGATGTACACATGGAGGGAAATGTTCGGGATTCTGGTGGCGCATTTTTTGAGGTCAACAACCACTATCAAACTCATGAATCAAGACCTTGTTCGCTTGGATTGATTTGATGGAACAAATTTCACTCCACGACAAGACAAGTTGAAATTCCTTCTCACGGCGTTGAAGATTTTCTACATCCTTGAATTGGAGTTAGCACCACTACTAGAACCAACAAATGGAGATATTGATGTCGTAAGAGCCAAAAGGCAAAAGCATCAAGAAGATGAATTGATTTGCTACAGTTACATACTCAATGTATTATCTGACTGGTCGTATGATCTCTACTATATAGATCTTTGAAGAACAAATACAAAGCTAAAGAAGAAGGTACAATAAATTTCTGATATCAAGGTATTTCAATTTCAAGTTCCTTGAAAATACTTTCCTTCTCCCCAAAGTGCATGAATTACAAGTGCTTGTTAACCAATTGAAAGCAGTCAAAATAGAACTTTCGAAATCCTTCCAAGTGGGAACAGTTATTACAAAACTCCCGGGATGTAGAAAGTATATCGAAAGAAGATTCTTCATAGTTCCAAAGAATACCCTTTGGAACAAATTCAGAAACATCTTTGAATTGATGAAGAATTAAGATTAAGAGATAAGAGTGAAGACTCTTATGAAGGCACTTCAAAGGCCAATGCCGTGAAAAGACCGAACATTTCAACAAATCTAACAAGAGGAAATCTTCTAACAAAGACTACAAAAAGTCTAAGAAGAAGCGCAAGGAAGATTGTTTTGTGTGTAGAAAACTCGGGCTTTTGCAAAGGATCATCGACACCGAAAACAAAACAAGAAAGAGGGCAAATTGAACTCCATTGATGAAGATAGGATTGTGGCTACCATAAGTGAAATAAATGCTATGAAGGGAAAATTTCCCATGTTGGTGGTATCATATTTGTGCAACTATATATGTGTCATATGATAAGTCACTCTTTAAGATTTATCATGAATCAAATGGAGAGCAAGAGATTCAAATGGGTAATGAAGGCCGCTCCAAAGTGGTTCGAAAAGGAAAGAACCAACAAATGGAGATACTGATGCCGTAAGAGCCAAAAGGCAAAAGCATCAAGAAGATGAATTGATTTGCTACAGTTACTTACTCAATGTATTATCTGACTGGTCGTATGATCTCTACAATACAGATCTTTGAAGAACAAATACAAAGCTAAAGAAGAAGGTACAATAGATTTCTAATATCAAGGTATTTAATTTCAAGTTCCTTGAAAATACTTTCCTTCTCCCCAAAGTGCATGAATTACAAGTGCTTGTTAACCAATTAAAAACAGTAAAAAAAGAACTTTCGGAATCCTTCCAAGTGGGAACAGTTATTGCAAAACTCCCGGATGTAGAAAGTATATCGAAAGAAGATTCTTCATAGTTCCAAAGAATACCCTTTGGAACAAATTCAGAAACATCTTTGAATTGAGGAAGAATTAATATTAAGAGATAAGAGTGAAGACTCTTATGAAGGCACTTCAAAGGCCAATGCCGTGAAAAGACCGAACATTTCAACAAATCTAATAAGAGGAAATCTTCTAACAAAGACTACAAAAAGTCTAAGAAAAAGCGCAAGGAAGATTGTTTTGTGTGTAGAAAACTCGGGCTTTTGCAAAGGATCATCGACACCGAAAACAAAACAAGAAAGAAGGCAAATTGAGCTCCATTGATGAAGATAGGATTGTGGCTACCATAAGTGAAATAAATGCTATCAAGGGAAAATTTCCCATGTTGGTGGTATCATATTTGTACAACTATATATGTGTCATATGATAAGTCACTCTTTAAGATTTATCATGAATCAAATGGAGAGCAAGAGATTCAAATGGGTAATGAAGGCAGCTCCAAAGTGGTTCGAAAAGGAAATGTTGATTATCTTCAATTTTGGAAAAAAACGTTACTTAAACAAATGTACTACATATTCCCGATATGAACAGGAACTTTATTAGTGAAAATCTCTTGGAAAATCGGGCATGAAATGTGTTTATGATCTGGAAAACGTATATTATCCTGAAATGTGAAATTTGTTGAAAAAATGTTTTTCTTGTGAAGGAATAGTCAAATTTTGAACCATTGGCAATATTAATAATAAAGTTGATTTTTCTTACTTGGTTGATTCTTTTACACTATAGAATTCTAGATTAGGTCACATATGTGCTACTATCATGAAAAGAATGTTAAATTGTGATATGGTTTCATATGGTGTGAATAATGCCTATAAATGTAAGACGTGTGAAATCTAAAATGGTTAAGAAGCCCTATCAAGGTGTGAATATGACTTCTCGTATTTTAGAACTTATTCATTCGGATATGTGAACTAAATGGTATGTTAAGTAGATGAGGAAATTAGGTATTTTATTACCTTTATAGATGACCACTCTAGATATACTTATATTCATTTAATGAAACATAAATATAAAGCATTTCATATGTTAAAACTTATAGAAATGAAGTTGAAAATCATTTAAATAAGAAAATAAAAACTCTAAGAAGCGATAGAGGAAGTGAGTATTTTTCTAATAATTTTAACTTATTTTGTGAACAACAAAGTATAGTATATCAATGTTCTGCACCTAGAACACTCGAACAAAATAGTTTAGCTGAAAGGAAAAATAGAACATTACTTGAAATGATAAATTCCATGTTAACATATGCTAAGTTGTCATTTAATTTGTGGGGTAAAACCTTATTTAGTGCATGTAGAATATTAAATAGAATTCTTTCAAATTTTACAAATGTTTCTCCTTATTAATTATGGAAATTGAGAAAATCAAATATTGGATACTTCAAAGTGTGGGGTGTCTTGCATATTGTAAGAATACAGACCCTAAAAGGACCAAATTGGGTCCAAGAGGCATTAAATATGCCTTTCTTGGATATGATAGTAATAACAAATCATATGGATTATTGAATTTGGAGACCAATGTGATAGTTGAATCAAATGACGTGGAGTTCTTTGAGAATTCACTATTTTCGAATAATGAATTAAGGGAAACTCATAGAGAGATTCCTAGTTCTAGTAGAACATAAGATGAAATATTTTCTAAAGATATTAATGAATCTAGTGTACCTCCGAGAAGCAAAAGAACTCAAATAGAAAAGACTTTAGGATCGGATAGAATTGATTCTCAATTTATTTCACTTTACTTAATAAAGGGAAATAAGAAGAATATTGTATGAACAATACCTTTTGTTTACAAGTGGAAACAAATCTTAAAACTTATAGAGAAGCTATCGCTTCTCGTGATAGTATCTTTCGGAAAGATGCAATTAAAGATAAGATGGATTCAATTATGTCAAACAAGAAGTGAGAACTTATCGATTTACCACCCGAGTCTAAACCTATCGGTTGTTAATGGGTGTTTAGGGAAAAATATAATGCAGATGGTTCTCTTAATATCTTTAAAGCTAGATTGTAGCTAAAGATTATCGACAAATAGAAGGAATTAACTATTTTAATACATATGCACTAGTGGCTAGAATAACATCAATTATAATATTATTCGCATTAGTATTCATACATGACTTGCATGTTCATCAAATGGATACCAAGATAGCATTCATAAATGGGGATCTCAATGAGAAGGTTTATATAGAACAACCTCAGAGAGTGTTCTACGCGAAAATGAACATAAGGCATGCAAGCTAGTAAAATCACTATATGGTTTAAAAAAACCACTTAAGAAATGGCATGGAAGATTTGACTTACCAACTATTTCATTTGGGTTTATACCAGTGTTCTAAAATGTGTAATGCGTTGCGATGCGTCGAGGTCGAGAATTAAGAATCACAAGCTTAAACGTGTCAATGCGGAGAATAGACGTCATAATGCGATTAGTACTTTTAGTATTATTTTAAGAATGATAAATAGATTTTTATATTAAAAAAAACAAATTTTTTATATAAAAATAAACATACACATTTACTATTAAATATTA
>CAIGRF010089687.1:0-13585 GCA_903798235.1 Fraxinus ornus
GCTATTTTCAATAATTTCCCCAAAATTCACGAGACAAGACTTATTGTGACTTTAGAATTTATGATTGATAAATGTAACTATTCAAGTTGTATCGTTACGATATGTTTGACGTTGATTTTTTTTTTTTTTTTTACAAAAGGGCTGAATGTACAGCCTTTTTGTACAGTAATTTTGACAACCTTCTCACATGGGGGTGGGGCCCGTGATTGTGGGCCACCCCATGTGAGAGGGTTGTCAAAATATATGTATAAAAAAACTGTAGATGTAACTGTTTCACGTACAAAAGTTAAAGAGTTAAGTGAAGTTATTGAAGCTCCTCCTCACTGGGTCTCATATAAAAAAGTTGACAATTTTTGTGCTAATAATAATTTTATTAAAAAACTACTTCTAATATTAACTGTTGAATAAATAATTTTTTTTTATTTTAGTGCATTGGTGTATTTAAAATAGTACTTATTCAATTTAACTATATTCCAATTATAATAAGATTTGACGAATTTTATTTTATATAAAAAAAATCACATTGTTGTATTCGACCATTTAACATTTTTGCTTTGCTTAATGACTAATCATTATAAAGGAAAAAGTTCAAAATGCAAAATCCACGTAACTTTATGGGGCAATATGAAAATATACATAAATATAGGGGCATAAAACTGAAAGATGAAACGAAATGAACTCCTAGTTTTCCTCTTGTATTTCCGTCGCTCTCTCTGTATATATGAAAACAGAAAACCTGACTCTCTCTCTATACGTATCTTCGTCTTTTTATCTAACACAGAAGAAGTACTTTCTCTCTCTACGCGGCGTCCAAAGAGTGCACCGCCTTCCTCTATCTACGCCATTAAAGGTACGCTTCTGATTCTTCTTCATCCACGCTTCTTTGTTTTATTACTTGATCCCCTATTTTCTCCATTTATCCAACAACAAACCCTAATTAGACTAATAACACTCTTTTTCTCTCCCTATTATTCGTTTTTTAGTTCTAATAATAATTTTTGGTTAAATTGATTTATTTTTTTCTTAGTGTAGTATTGTTATTACTGTGAGAATCCTGGATTTGATTGTTATTTTTTTTGCAAAATATATTTACAGTGAGATCTCCTGGGGTGAGTGCAGATTGATTTATTATTGTGGAGGAGAGAGAGAAAAAATTTGGGTTAGGGTTTGATGCGCTGGTGTGGGTTGAGATCCGTAAGGTCAGTTCAGGTTACAGGTCCGGTTTGGGGATGGCCAATTCTGGTGCCAAGTTTGTGTCTGCGAATCTGAACAAGTCTTATGGACAGCAGCACCAGCCTTCTCATTATACTCATCATTCAGCTTTTAGTGGCAGCAGTGGTTCTTATGGGCAGGGTGGCACTGGGGCTCGGGGGCGCCCTGGGAGTGGGGGTACGGGAATGGTGGTGTTGTCAAGGAATAGGGTTACACAGAAGGCTGGTCCAAAACTCTCTGTTCCATCCCCCTTGAATTTGCCCTCCTTGAGGAAAGAACATGAAAGATTTGATTTGTCAGGGCCAGGCGGAGGGCCGGGTGGTGGCATCGGTCCTGGAAATGGGCCGAGGCCCACTTCATCAGGTTTGGGCTGGACCAAGACTGTGACAGCTACTGCTTCATCAGAGAAGAATGAGAGCAGTGTTGATGTTCATGTGACTGATGGAATGAATGCTACTGATGGATTAAGTCGTGGCAGCGGTTCTTATTTGCCAATATCAGCTCAATCTGATGAGCTTGGATTTGCTCGTTCTGGTTATCCTGGGGCATTTCCACCATCAGCAGAGAAAATCACAGTTTTGAGAGGTGAGGATTTCCCCTCTTTGCAGGCTGCAAGGCCTGTTTCATCAGGCACATCACAAAAACAGAAGGATGCTTTGAACCAAAAACAGAAGCAGGCAGTAAGTGGGGAAACGTCTGAGGACAAGAGGGACAGTTACAATTCAAGTTTGCTAGCTGATATGCGGAAACAGGGGCAGTCTTCACGTAGTACTGTTGGAAATGAGTCATTGGAGAATGGTGAAGAAATTCATAGGATGGGCAGTTTGCGAATGGTAGATCACGCTCGGAAGCAGGAAGATTACTTTCCTGGTCCACTGCCACTGGTTCAGTTTAATCCGAGATCTGATTGGGCTGACGATGAGCGTGACACTGGCCATGCGTTTGTAGAACGGGGAAGAGAAGTTGTGGGTTCAAAAATCGAAAATTATTGGGATAGGGATTTTGACTTGCCCAGGCCCAATGTTTTAATGCAGAAGCCTGTTCATAATCAAAATCATTGGAGTCAACGAGACAATAAAAATGGAAATGTATTTTCCAGTGAAGTCTTTAAACTGGACCCATATAACAGAGACTTGAGAACAAATAGTAGGGAAGGCAGGGAAGTCAACAAGTGGAGAACCTCACCACTTCCTAAAAATGGATTAAATTCTCAAGAGGTTGGAAATGACCGATATGGTGTTGGTGCGAGGACTTATGGACCTAACAATGCTGTGAAGGACAATAAGTACATTACACCACATTTTGGGGACACTGGTAGAGATGGAAGTGTGATGGTTAATCGGGATTCTTCATTTGAAAGGAAGGATTTGGTACATGTTCCAGATGTGCGGCAGCAATTTAACAATTCAATGGAATTACATAATAATCGAGGGGCTGAGCGTAATAATCGAGATCGTTATGGTACTGAACAATTTAACAGGTACAGGGGTGATTATTTCCAGAATAATGCATTATCTAAATCTCCATTTTCTTCTAGTGGGAAAGTTCCTCCTATGACTGATGTCAAACTGACTTTGGGCAGGGAGAAACATGCTTTTTCAAAAGGAGATAAACTGTTTACGGAGGATCACTTTTCCAAAGACTTTGGTTCTACAAGTTTCGACGAAGGGGAGCTTTTTTCCAGGGATCTTGTTGGTGCAATTAAGAGGAAGAAGGATGTTGCTAAGCCGAATGATTTTCATGATCCTGTTAGGGAATCTTTTGAGGCAGAACTTGAAAGAGTTCAGAAGATGCAAGAACTTGAGAGGCAGAGGATTATTGAAGAACAAGAAAGAGCTTTGGAGCAAGCTCGAAGAGAAGAAGAGGAGAGACTGAGAAGAATCAGGGAAGAGGAAGAAAGGCAGCGAAGGTTAGAGGAGGAAGCTCGTGAAGCTGCTTGGAGAGAAGAACAGGAGAGACTGGAGGCTATACGAATAGCTGAAGAGCAAAGAATTGCCAGGGAAGAGGAGAAGAAGAAAACTCTTATGGAGGAAGATAGGAGGAAGCAAGCTGCCAAACAAAAGCTTTTGGAATTGGAGGCTAGGATGGCCAAGAGACAGAGTGAAACTTCTAATATTGACGCTTCCATGTCTAATGTGATTGTGGATGCTGGGGTGAAGGAAAAAGATAGCTCTGGGACTGTTGATCTGGACAACTGGGAAGACAGTGAAAGAATAGTGGATAAGCTGACAACAGAACCGTTGGATTCATCTGCTTACAATGGACGTTCTGATATCAGTTCTAGGCCTTACGCTCCTAAAGAAGTTGCTTCTGGCTTTTCTGACAGAGGGAAAAGTGTTAATTCTTGGAAAAGGGATATGTTTGAAAATGTGAGTACTTTGCCCTTCCCAACACAGGACCATGAGATGGGTCATAACAGTCCGAGAAGAGATGCATTTGGTGGTGGCAGGACAGTTCCTAGGAAAGAACTCTATGGTGGATCTGGATACATGAATTCTAGGGTTTATTCCAAAGCAGGCATTCAAGAGCCGTTCTTAGATGACTTTGGACGTCAGAAAGACCATAGGTGGAACGTGCCAGGGGATGTTGACTTGTATAGCAAAAACAGGGACATCAATTCCGATTTTCATGATAATCTTGCAGATAAATATGGTGATAATGGATTGGGACAGGGCCGTTCTCGTAGTAGTACTTGTGCACCTTACCCAGAGCGACTGTGTCTGAATTCTGAGGCAGATGAGCTTTATCCGTATGGAAGGTCACGGCATTCCATGAAGCAGCCTCGCGTCCTCCCCCCTCCACTTGCTTCCTCTCAAAGAACTTCTTTTAGGGGTGTGAATGAGCATCCTGGTCCATCAACTGTCCTAGATAATGGCACCCATTATCCTTACAGAGCAAGAAGTGAATCCACTAGGCAGACAGGTTATTATGGGGTTAACCAGGAAGCCCTCGAAGCATCCAGCCTTGTCAAACTGCGGCAAGAAAACACCCCTAATGAAGACCAGAAACTGAAGGACATTTCATCAAGATGTGACTCACAATCTTCACTATCTGTTTCAAGTCCCCCCAACTCTCCACCACATCTCTCCAATGATGAATTGGATGAATCTGGAGATTCTCCCGTGATATCCATAGTAGCAGAAGGAAAAAAGAATCAGCTGTCTGCGATTGATTCTGTTATCTTGAATGATCATTCTGGAAATGAAGCCATGCTAATAGCACCAAGTTCTACTTCTGCTGGTGAGGATGAGGAGTGGACTCCTGAAAATGATGATGAGTTGCAGCAGCAAGAGGAATATGATGAGGATGAAGATGGTTATCAGGAAGAGGATGAAGTGCGTGGAGGATATGACGGGAATCTTGATCTGGACCCAAAAATTGAAGATTTGCATCTCGAGGACAGAGATTCTTCTCATATTTTGGACAATGTGGTCTTAGGCTTTGACGAAGGCGTTGAAGTTGTAATACCAAGTGATGATTTTGCGAGAAATTCAGGGACCAAAGAAAGCACATTTGGAATTTCTGGCACTCGTATTCGTATTGTGGAAGAACAAGGAGCTGTCAATAGGGTTCGAGATGATGAACAAAGCTTTCTGACTGCAGATGATTCCTTTGGGACAAGCAAAGATAGATCCTCTCGGAAGGTCCAGGAAACTGATAAGGTGTTGCCAGTGGCTACTGTTCAACCTATCAGTGCTCCTTGTGCCTTGTCTACATCAGATTTTTTATATGTCGATGCCTCTGGTAGCTCTGGTTTACCTTCTCAACAACCCATATCAGCTTCAGATGATGTTACATCTGCTGCTGGTGAGATCAATATGTCATCTATGGCTTCTGCTGGGACTCGGGCTGACGTACCTGTTAAGCTTCAGTTTGGGCTGTTCTCTGGTCCATCTCTGATACCATCTCCAATTCCTGCTATTCAGATTGGTTCAATACAAATGCCCCTCCATATTCATCCTCCTGTTGGTCCATCTCTTACTCATGTGCATCCTTCACAATCTCCTATCTTCCAATTTGGTCAGCTGCGTTATACATCTCCTATCTCCCAGGGAATTTTACCCATGCCCCACCAATCAATGTCCTTTGTCCAGCCAAACATGCAGACCCATTATAATCTGAATCAAAATGCTGGAGGCTGTGTGCCTAACCAACCTGCTGAAGATGCTCCCCGACATGCAGTAAAAGATGAGGTGACTTCTCTCTCGGTTAATAAGCAGTCTAGTTTGGTGTCAGGACAACCAGAGCAATCTCATGGGAACCTTCCCAGGGAATTAGGTTCAGTTTTGGCAGAAGACAGTTCAGAAGGCAACTTTCTTTCACATTCGATCAGTTCTGGGGTTTCTGGTGCCTGTGATAAGTTAGAATCTGTTTCTCCATCAGTAGAGAAAGGACAACGTGATTCTGTTTCGAACAATTACTTGTCATCTTCAAAGGAGAATGGATCTGTAAGTCAGTTGCAGCGTGTACAACCATCATCGAAGTATGTTTCTGGTGAGAAAAATTTCAGTAGACCAAGACATCAAGGCATAGGGGGTAGCAGAGGGAGAAGGTATGCCTATGCAGTAAAAAATTCCAATGAGAGATCTTATTTTCTGGCTCCTGACACTAATACAGATTCAAGTGGGTTTCAGAGGAAACCACGACGAACTTTTCGGCAATCTGAATTTCAAGTACGGGGGAATGAAATGAATCAGGAACCTGTAACTACTGTTAAGAACAGAGGCTCAGTTGATAAGTCAAATTACAAAAGAAGAGCTGTGGGAATTATTGCAAGAGGTGGTTCCAAGAGAGGTACAATCTCTAATAGACCATTGAAACAGAGAGTTGAACCAGAGTGCTCAGTGTCAGGAAATACTAGTTCTCAGGAGTTGAATTCCAGTGACAGAATAGGAAAGGAAAGGGTAAAAGATGCATCAATGAAGAAGCAGAATAATTTCCCCCCTGGGGAGAAGTTCAAGAGAAATGCTTCTGAGGAGGATGTTGATACTCCGTTGCAAAGTGGTGTGGTTCGTGTTTATGAACAACCTGGCATAGAAGCTCCCAGTGATGAAGATGACTTCATTGAAGTGAGATCCAAAAGGCAAATGTTGATCGATCGACGTGAGCAGAGGGAAAAAGAAATCAAAGCAAAATCAAGGGTCACAAAGGTATTGATGCTTTAGAAGATTATTGTTCTCTTTCATATATTCTCATTTGGCAGATTTCTGATGATGTGCAATTTCTCAATTACATTCTCTCTCATCTCAGCTACTGCCCAAATCTCGTGCTCCTAGACAAAGTGTTGTGGTCTCAACAAGTCCAAATAAGCTTTCTGCACCACTGGCTAGACAATCATCAACCAACTCTCACTCGGATCTTGTTGCCTCAGAGGAAAAAAGCTTGGGCGACAAAGAAGTCGTCGCAGGAACCACTGAAGTTTCCCAACCACTGGCTCCAATTGGCACTCCTGCACTGAATACCGAAACTTCGGCTGAGACACCATCTCATGCTATCACGTACCTATCATTCAATAGAAAGTTTTCTTGTGACACTTAATTAGAAGTATTCTTATGTATATGCTTCTATATTTTTGCAGATCCGTCCAAACAGAACCGGTTTCTGTTGTTTCTAATGAAAGTGGAGATGACCTTGAGACTGTGAAAATGTTCGAGAACAAAAATAAGATTTTGGATAATTTCCAATCAGCTGCGAGTACTTGGGGCACTGCAGGACTTGATCAACAGGTATTCTCAACTATTTTTCTGTTTGATATGGGTTAGTTGTAGCTGGTGATCATTAGCACACATGAGAATGCTTCAAGCAATCACATTTACTGTCAACTTCTAGTAAAAGATACTTATCCCCTGTTTGATGGGGATTAAAATCAAAATTTTAGTAGATTTTGATAAAAGTTGATGAGATGTGTGGTTGAAAAGTTGTGGGTTTCATGAAATATGTGGTTAAAATTAATTGTTGACTTAGACTTAGATTTTAATCCCTACCAAACAGGGGCTTACAAGATGCAAAGATTATCCATCATTAGAGCTATTAATAAATATTTTCTACAGCAGAGGAATTTTTCCTGTCACTTTCAACTTTTTTTTTTTTTTTTTTGCAGTTTGATTTCTATAATTCTGCTCACAATCTTCATGATATGGACGAGGACACTTATTTATTTCATTCACAATATCTTGGTCATTGACTCAATAGATAGAAGAACAGAAGGGGGATCATTACTACAACATATGTTAGCTCTTAAATGAAAAAGTTTTAAATATCTACTTTGCTCTCAGATGTCCTGATTTTATCAAATCATAATCATCATATGTCATTTCCATCAAGTTCATTGCATGGAGTCTTATTGATGATTATCATCACTTCCATCCATTCATCTTCAATCCGATCTCACTTCCCAAGCAATTCTTCATTCATAAGCATTTTATATAGTGCCATTTTCCCTGGAAAACGAGTTTTTGTATATTAGCTCCAGAAAAGGATTTTTAACAAAACTGATATTAGTTGTTGGATAACATATTTGTTAATTTCTCAATCATGGAATAGAGTTTGATCCCAGGAAAATTTAGTGATTCTTAGAGCTTATTATGTAATGAATATTGGTGCTAAGAGGTCTGCTCTGTTAGTTTTGTTCTACGAGATGTTCCATGTGATTAGCTCCTGAATATGTGGATGTTGATCCTCACTCACATACAACCTGATACCTTAGTTTCCCAGCTGTTCTCTGTCTTGTTGTCTTGTGACACTAATCCTTTTTAATTTTATTTATTCTACTTGAGCTTCTTTTTCGGCATTACAATCCCAGTTTCTTTTTTGAACCTCAACCACTTCTGTATTAAATGAGATCCATATTTCCTTTTTGCCTCGTCACCATAGTAGAAAAATTCTTGAAACCAATGGACTATTTCTGTGCAGTGTAAATACTTCTAATGATGAATTCAATTTCTGGCAGGTTATGGCCTTGACCCAGACTCAACTTGAGGAGGCTATGAAGCCTGCTCGATATGATTCTCACATTTCCGTTGAAGGCAATTCCAGCACTGTTAGTGATCCTGTCTTGGCATCATCATCCATGTTAACAAAGGAGAAGTCTCTTTCTTCTGGTGCAAGTCCAATCAATTCCCTGCTTGCTGGGGAGAAAATTCAATTCGGTACTATTTATTGTACTGCAAGCTTAAGTTGCCACTCTAGTTTCAATTGATAAATTTCTGACTCTTATTTATTCAACAGGCGCTGTTACCTCTCCAACAGTCCTTCCTCCAAGTAGTCGTGTTGTTTCACATGGGATTGGGGCTCCGGGGTCCAATCGACCTGACATACAAATGTCCCGCAATATTTCTGCTGCTGAGAAAGATAGTTCTCTTTTTTTTGAAAAGGAGAAACACCCCAGTGACTCTTGTGTTACTCTACAAGATAGTGAGGCTGAAGCGGAAGCAGCTGCTTCTGCAATCGCTGTTGCGGCCATCAGTAGTGATGAGATTGTTACCCATGGGATAGGATCTGTAGGTTTGTCAGATGCCAACTTCAGAGGCTCTGACATTGGTGGAATTATAGCAGGTAGGTTTGAAGTTTCTTCCCGTATTTTGACTAAGCATCCTTTACCTTTTCATTGGTGAGTTCATTTGACTGTTTGAATTTATTACAGCCGTATCAGAAGATCAGCAATTGGTAAATCATTCACGATGTGAAGAATCATTAAGTGTTTCTCTTCCTGCTGATCTTTCTGTTGAGACAACTCCAATCTCCTTGTGGCCACCGATGCCAAGTCCACAGAGTTCTTCGCCCCAGATGCTTTCTCGATTTCCTGCAGGTCCACCTTCGCACTTCCCCTTCTATGAAATGAATCCAATGTTGGGGGGTCCAATTTTCGCCTATGGTCCATGTGAAGATTCTTCTGGCACCCAATCGCAACCCCAGAATAGTACAGCATCAAGTTCTGTACCTCCTGGTACCTGGCAACAATGTCATTCTAGCCTGGACTCAATTTATGGTCCGCCAGCTGGATATACTGGTCCTTTCATTAGTCCTCCTGGTGGTATTCCTGGATTGCAGGGGCCTCCACATATGGTTGTCTATAACCATTTTGCTCCAGTGGGACAATATGGACAGGTTGGTTTGAGTTTCATGGGTACCACCTATATCCCTTCCAGTAAGCAATCTGATTGGAAACACAATCCAACATCTTCAGCCATGCATGTTGGTGAGGGAGAGATGAGTAGTATGAATACTAATACTGCACAACGAAATGCGTCCAACATGGCTGCTCCTGTTCAACATCTTGCCCCTGGATCACCACTCTTGCCCATTGCCTCCCCTTTGACCATGTTTGATGCATCTCCATTCCAGGTAAATGATTTTATGCCTTGTGTAGATCATATAATGCTATTGAAGTTGTTTATGGTATTGCAATTCTGTTGTCATTTTCTCTCTTCACTTCCTGTCTTGTTCTGTTTGCATTCTAGTTGTAACAAGAAACTAAGCCCTTGTTTGGTAGAGCTTAAAATCAAGATTTTAATCTAAGTCAAAGCCATCAATTAATTTCAATCACATATTTCATTGGACTTACAGCTTTTCAATCACACATTTCATCACGTTAATCAAAATCTACTAAGAATCTGATTTTAATCTCCACCGAACAAGGGCTAAGCCTTATTCTCGATAAATTTGGAGTCTTCTACACGAATCATTTTTCACTGCTCCATTGATCTATAGTTACACTTGTTGGAATATTCAACATGATTTAGTTCTTGCAACTTCAAGTTATATGCTAATTGTACTTTAATCACTCCTTTAACACATAATTGGTCTAATATTGCTTTTGACCTTATATGGATGTTTCTATGACGGGAATATCTATAGAATTTCTCCTATTTATAAAACCTGCTCTAGCCTGTGCGTTAGCATTCTCCTCAAGTCCGTCCATCATTATTAATCAAACCTAAATACCTAAAATGCTTCCCCTTTGAGACAAATATGCTTTATTCCGCGTGTCTCCAATATCATCATTATTCTCAATATGAGCAAAAGACAAATTGTGTATATGATGACTTGATTGCTTGTGACAAAAAATCAAAACTTTCAATCCTTAAATGGAAAATTCTGATTTTACCAGAAGCTATGGTTTCATTTCGCGTTGGCTTTTATTAGCTATTGAAGAATTGACTTAGTAGATAAGAAGAGTACTGCAGGATTTGTTGATTTTTGTTATTGGCTTCGAGCAGCTCTTATCTTTAAGAAAAATGCATATCTGATAACTTGAATTTGTCTTGAACTTCTTTTCAGTCTGCCTCGGATCTATCTTTCCAAGTTCGCTGGCCACATCTTCCTGCATCACCACTTCACCCTCTTCCTCTCTCACGACCATTGCAGCAGCAACCAGACGTACTGTCTTCTCAAGTCAGCCGTGGACATTCGATTGACCAATCATTAAATGTCAATAGGTTCTCTGAGTCTCGAATTTCAACACCATCAGAGAATGACCCAACTTTTTCTGTGGCAGCAGATTCAAATATTGCTCAGTTTCCTGCTGAGCTAGGATTAGTAGGTACATTGAGATCCATCAATTCAGGCACATCTGCCCAGAGTGGCATTGATCAAAGCTCCACTGGAAGTGCTACTGCTGAGTCTGGCAAGACTGATGTTTTTAAGAATGGCATTGACAAAAATGGTAAGCACCAGAGCACTAATTATCTGAAGACTCAGCCATTCCCTCAGAAGAATTCATCCACCCGGCAGAGTAAATCCTCTGGCTATATTTATCAAAGAGGTGGTGGGATGTCCCAAAGAAACAATGCAGGAAATGAGTGGTCCTATCGAAGAATGGGTTTCCATGGAAGGAACCAGTCTTCTGGTGCAGAGAAGGTTGGTCTAGGTTCAAAAATGAAACAAATATATGTGGCTAAACAAACCACAAGTGGGAGTTCTAATGCAGCAGCATGAGCAGACATTAGGGTTTATGGCGAATAATGGAAAGATTAAAAGTGAGCATCACTTTTGATAATAACATATAGCTTTCAGATCTTCAATTGTAGGGCTTCACAAGATGCTTAGTTTTTCAATTTTCATTTTGTGTTAAACGGTTTTCGGTGGATTGCAGAATCAGCTGGTGATAGTTATTTCCAAATCTGGCAGTCTCCAAGTCTCCCTCTGGGTATTTGATTTCCCTCTGTACTGCATCTTTTCTTGGCTGCAACCCAGAATAGTTTTTGTCTTTCCCTTTACAACTTGGTTTGATGTATTGAACTGTAATAGCACCAAACGATATATTGTTCGTTATTGTTAATGATTATTAAAGTTAGAGAACTCGATTGCCTATTTGATTGTTGAAGGGAAATTTTATTGGGGTGTTCAAATTATTGCTGAAAATATGCTCTGCTGTTATAAGCCTTGTGACATTGCATCTCGATCATGAAATGGCTTTCACGGTGTGTGTGTGGGTGGGTTTGTTTTCGATGATATGCCTTGGTATATGGATGCACAGTGAACTTTCTTCTGCATCTATGAGACTTCATACTGGTGTAGATTAAGTGCTTAAGCCGGAAAGGGATGTACGTTGCCTGGTCTGTCACGGGAGGCTGGTTAATGCATGTTCGGTGGATGTGAATAATACACAGAACCTATCAATGTATATGAGCAGGTGATGAATGGGTCTGCGCGAACTCGTATATTCAAGAACCGATCAATTTTAAGAATAAGTTGTGATTCATTTTTATACTTGAACACGTTGCAAAATGGCTCAAGTTCTAACATCCAGAACAATTGGCTGACATTCCCAACATAAAATATCAGTAGACTGATTCATTTCATCATTCAAAATCTGTCAATATTTTTCATACTGAAATTATAATAATGTACTTATTTATTTATTTATTTTTAAAGCCAAGACCTCAGTACATTAAGCCTCTGGCTGGGAGTGGTTTTTTATTACATTTTTAGCAATTTTTATTTTATTTTTTCATTGGCAAGTGCACATGGGTCTCATTTTTGTCGCAATTATTGACTACCTTATAAATAAATTACCAAAAATGTTATTCTCTCAAAAAGAATGAATTAAATGTTAAAGGGGGCACATAGGTAATTCTATTTGGTCTAGTTAATAATTGCAATTGGTGTGGGAATGACATATATAATATCATGATCAAAAACTTACTACAAATTGGATAAAAAGAGCTCCCAGATGGGCTAAAGATCAAATAAATTACATCCAATCTAATCGTCCGACTCCGCAACAAGAACATATATAGTTAACCAAGCAAGATTGCTTTTTGTATGACAAACTAAACTATGTGAACCACAACCTATAATCACGAAGTAAAGTTACAACGTTTGAGGCTATCAAAGGATTTGATAAAAAACAAAAAAACAAAAAAAAAGAAAAAAAAAAAAAGAGCCGTTTGATTTAAGGCCTGTTTGATATGACTTTTATTTCATGTATCTTTAAAAAATTACGTTATTGAAATTGAGCCAACTTCTTTTAAGAGTTCTAATTATATTAGAAGAAACACTTTTATAAAATAAGCCCATGTTTGGTACACATTAAAATTTTCATTTTTATTTTTCTACTCATTTTCAACCACACATTTTTCAATAAAATCATATTTTTCATCACATCAATAACTTTTTTTTTTTTCAACCACACATTCTCCATTGAGAAATTACAATTATGTTATTTGTACAATCATACTTGACGATAATAATTAACAATATTGATGTTATCAAAATCCAGACCATTGATTTAAAAATTAGTTTTTTGAAATGGATGAATGTGATCAAGTGCGAGTTGTCATCTAATATTGTCGAATTAGATTGTACATATAAACATAATTCTTGAAATTAATATTTGATTTTGACAAAATTTATAAACTTTCATAAATTGTATCGAAAATGAATGAATATATGTTAACCCAATCGAGAGGTTCTTGTAAAACTGTATGTCAAGACGATCATACAACTACAATCTACACTGATATTATAAAGAAAAGGGTAATAGCAGCAAACATCCACAACCTTTTCATGTCATTTGCAAATTTATTCCCAACTCTTTCTTTCGACAACTGTGTCTCTAATAGTGAAGAAGGCAAAATAGGGGGATTTCTCTCATGGTTTACCAGCAATAATTGCGATCCTAGTTGGCTGCCATTTTTGACAACGTTTGAAGGGAAATAAATCCCCAGGTTCTGCATTTTTTATGCAGAAGAGAGGGTTTTGTGGCCGTGTTAGTTTTATGATTGTTGAAGCAATAAATTATCTCATTTCACATGTTTCGATTGAGCAAATAATAATAAAGATATTCCATGATCATACAAAGCTGTCATAAATTGTATACTTATGCGGTTAAGTATGGAAAGATACAAATATAACATGATCAATCATTGGC
>CAIGRF010089693.1:3619-18613 GCA_903798235.1 Fraxinus ornus
AAAAAAAATAAATGAAAATGTGTTTTTTGTGGAATGTTTGACTATCAATTTCTAAAATTTACTTTCAATAGTATATTTCATTCCACAATTTTTATCAACTTTTATTAATCTACTAAAAATTAAAATTTTATTTAAACCAAACAAGAATTTTTTAATATCCTATAAAAAAAAAGTTTAAAAATAAATAATTATTCATTTTCTGATTTTTTTTTTTTTTTTAATCCTTATCTAATAATCTAGCGTTATTTTTAGAATAATGTCAATCTGGGTCAAATCAAATCATAGTAATTCAATTTTATTAGGAGGGGAATCTCAATCAATTCATTAGTAGGTTTCATAAATATCTCCTCGTTTTTCTTCTTCCTTCATCTTTGATCATCGGGAAACGGTATGACAGAGCGATGGAGTCTTTTATCCTATTGAAATTAATTTTATTTCGCATTTTTAATTAAATTTTATGTAATTTTTCTTATCCATAATTTGAATTATCCATATCCTTACATAAAAACCCATATAAGAGTGACTACTCACTCTCTGATTGCTCACTGGGTTTTCGTTTTTTGTTTTTTAATGCTAGCGGGGTTTTCATCATCTTATGTTAAGTTTTGTTGGCCTGAGCAATCTGGGTGTGAAAGATTCAATCATGTTTAGGGTTTAATTATTGAATCTCGATTGTAGGTTTCTAAAAATCTTATTATTGAACTTATTTTTATCAATAGTTGATTACATAAGAGTAGGGTTTTCCGATTGGGTGATGGCTCGGTTGATTCTACCATGCAAGGCTTCGAATCTGTCAAAGACCTGTCTCTTGGGTTTGGTCACCAGTGCTCCTGTGATTATCCAATCCTTTATTTTAGTCGTCTGCCAATGAAATTTTGAGAAAATAATTTATCTATAGAGAATTATATTTTTCTCGAGCTCTCTTTCTTTTTCGCTATATGTGGCTAACTTAGAGACATGAGTTTAGCTATTTTATTTTGATATTATCATGTGTTATTAATTGTGAATTTTCTGTAAAATTGGCGCATATGTTTGCCTTTTATAGTATTCTCCTACAACGTTTCATGTCTAATTTTTGTGGCCTACATTGATATTTGCAGCTCCAGGCTAGTTGTAGGCTCGGTTTTGTTGGGCATTCAGCAAAGAATATCTGTAGACATAGACAATACTTGAGTTCGGAGGTTTGCACACTTTACATATCCTGCCTTCTGAACGCCATGCTTTTCTTGCTGTCTGAAATTTCTCAATCCGTTGTGCTACTAGGTTAACTATTGGAGGAATCACAGGTTTCTGTATAGTTCATTGCCAGTAAGCAGTTTAAATAATCTGAGTGCTTATCAACGTTTCTATAATTATGTTTTCTATTTACGAGTGTTTCTCGATCTTTGTAGGGTGCTAAAAGAATCAGTCAGAGATTAATCTGTTCAGTTGCAACAGAATCACTAGCAAAGCAAGTCGAAGATCCCAAAATGGATGCACCAAAGGAAATCTTCTTGAAGGACTACAAGCAGCCCGATTACTTCTTTGATACTGTAAATATATACGCATAAACACTTGATTATATGTTCAGAGATATTTTTGCGTGAGTGAATTTTTTGAAATTGCTCCACTGTTTGTTAGGTTGATTTGAAGTTTACGCTTGGTGAGGAGAAAACCACCGTTTGTTCCGTTATAGCCGTATATCCCAGAGTTGAAGGTGATGGGGTTTTTATTTTAGCTTGTTATAAATATTAGATCTATTATAGAATTCTTATTTCTCTCGTGTTAGCGTTAGATATAGTTGTGTACTCATGTATTATGACCATCTGCTGTATACTTCCAACATCTCAAATGTAAAAGGACCCTCATCTATTATTCGTGCATGCTATGTTTTGATACTTGATACGGATTTTCAGCTAAACCCTTTTGCCATTGCACCATGACTTCCATCTGAAATTTTTTTCTGAAATGAATTTCATCTATTTTATCTTCATAAACAGGCTGTTCCGCTCCACTGGTCTTGGATGGGGTGGATCTGAAGCTTCTTACAATAAAGATCAATGACAAGGAGCTTAAGGCAAGTAATATGTACGCAGTTTTCTATTTAGGGTTAATTCAAATATTTACTAAGTTGGTGCTTTATTTAATGCTGCTTTCTAATGCTATTTCCATGCTTTTTGGCTAATAAATTCTTATTCATGTTCGTTTTTCTCCTTTTCACAAACTTCCTGGCAGCTTTTTGTATTGAGACACCAATGGTCTATGGAAGAACACGAAATCTGCACTACTAACTTTTTGCAGTCATCTTTATTTGATTCCTCATTTCCTTGAACGAAAAATATACAGGATGAAGATTTTAGCTTAGACTCTCGTCACTTGATTGTTCACTCGCCTCCAAGTGGTAAATTTACCTTACAAATTGTGACTGAAATCTACCCACAGAAGAATACATCCTTAGAGGTGAATTATACCTGCTTAATATTTTGAAATTCTTTTTCACCCCTTCACCAGTATACTCAAAAACCTATACAAAATGATATCTATTTTGTGTTAAGTGTTTAATTATCATTCCAGTTAGTTATTGGTGATAATCTTTGCAGGGGCTCTACAAGTCATCTGGAAATTTCTGCACACAATGTGAAGCTGAGGGTTTTCGAAAAATTACATTCTATCAGGTACATTATTTGTTATTGTGAAATCCCAGTCATTGAATTGTTTCCTTTAATTTTTCGCTGCTGATATTCTTTTGCACTGTTAGGATCGTCCTGATGTTATGGCAAAGTATACATGTCGTATTGAAGGTGACAAGTCATTATACCCTGTATTGTTATCTAATGGAAATCTTATTGAGCAAGGAGACTTGGAGGTGAACTTCTTTATTACTTGTTGAGAATGACATTCAATGAAAATTCTTTTCGCATCAAGCTAAATCTTTGTTTTATCACCTTAGGGAGGCAAACATTATACTCTTTGGGAGGATCCCTTCAAGAAGCCTTGCTATCTTTTTGCATTAGTCGCGGGACAGTTGGAGAGCAGAGATGATANCAAGAAGCCTTGCTATCTTTTTGCTTTAGTCGCGGGACAGTTGGAGAGCAGAGATGATACATTTACAACGTGTTCAGGCCGTAAGGTCTCCCTTAGAATCTGGACCCCTGCACAAGATCTACCTAAGACAGCCCATGCAATGTACTCTCTGAAAGCAGCTATGAAATGGGATGAAGATGTCAGTCTCAACCTTTGTACTATTTTTGAAATTTTGCATGCATAATAAGAAACTCCTGATTTTTCTTTTACCATTTTTGACAGGTTTTTGGGCTCCAGTATGACCTGGATCTTTTTAATATTGTAGCTGTTCCGGATTTTGACATGTTAGTTTACTCCTCCTTTTGGCAGCTCATTTTCATGCTTTATGTGCATGTTTGGTACAGAGGGTGGTGGATAGGACAAGACACTATAATGAACAAGATTTTAGTTCCTTTTTCTTCATACTACCGTCCTGAATTGTCCATTCTTCCCTACCAAACACTACATTATATGTTTTATCACATCACTAACAATGGTTACAATTTTCTGGTTGATAGGGGAGCCATGGAAAACAAAAGTTTAAATGTATGCTGAGAAGCTATTACACTTTCTTTTGTGTTTTTACACCATCAAATTATTTCTTCTTGACTTGTATTATGTTGTTGGCAGATTTTTAATTCCAATTTTGTGTTGGCATCACCTGAAACTGCAACAGATGGAGATTATGCCGTAATCTTAGGTGTGATTGGGCATGAGGTGTGTCATCTTCATATGATTATTAAAATTGAATGTTTCAAAATTAAGTTACTTTCACGTCAAGAGAAACTTTATTAATTTTTCTTTGATTCTTGTCTCTGTCTGCAGTATTTTCACAACTGGACAGGCAACAGGTTGGCCTAACATCNTTAAAATTGAATGTTTCAAAATTAAGTTACTTTCACGTCAAGAGAAACTTTATTAATTTGCCTTTGATTCTTGTCTCTGGCTGCAGTATTTTCACAACTGGACAGGCAACAGGTTGGCCTAACATCAACCCCAGTCTGTTATTTTCTGAAGTTGTATAGTAAATTTGATTGGCACCTTCACCTTTACCTTTACCATCTCCATCTGATTCCTGAAGATATTCTGTTTTTATATTTTAAACAAGCAATTTAAAATAAGTTGAAACCCATTTCCCATGATCAGTGTGGATTTGGTAAACTTAAGTTTAATGAACTGAAATCGGATATTCTTTAGTTTTTATATTCTAAATTGGGATTGACTGTCAAGCTAATTGCAGAGTGACATGTCGGGATTGGTTTCAGCTCAGTTTGAAGGAAGGTCTCACTGTTTTCCGTGGTCAGGTAGAAAAACAGTTCCTAATTCAGACACTTGTTGGTCTGCCTTATCTTAGCTCCCACAATTTTTTGACCCTATTCAATTTCCAGGAATTTTCATCTGATATGGGAAGCCGTACTGTGAAACGGATAGCTGATGTTTCAAAGCTTCGAACTTATCAATTTCCTCAGGTATGCATATAGTTGTATAAGTTCTGTCACGCTGTCATTATATTGCGATTTTTAGATGAATATATTTAAAGAGTTGTGCTACGACTTTTTCCCTGTGACTTGACCATAAATTGTTGCAAATAGTGACTGTCATGTCTCCCAATCTTCCAGGATGCTGGTCCCATGGCGCATCCCGTTCGACCTCACTCTTATATCAAGGTCTGAAGTCATCCTCTCTTTCTCTTAGAGCTCTTCTTAAAGAATGCGGTTACTTAAAAAGTTTTACTTGTTGGGAAATAGTGCTAACGTTGATTCATTTATCCTCTTGACAGATGGATAACTTCTATACAGGCAAGTTCCTTTCTATTTCTTCTGAAAGAATATTAATCTGTCATTTTTGGTCTTTTTATGGTCTCTGGATATTTGATTTTGGCTTTCCACCCTACTGATATGCTGGATTTGATGATGGTGAACCTTGCTTGCTTCAAATTGCAGTAACGGTAAGGCACAGCAATTCCATCATGTAGTGTTTTTGACCTTTCTGTAATTTGTTTTTCTTGTGGAAGGGTTGCTAATTTTTCTTTTATACTGCTTGTTAATTTTTTTGTTTACAGGTGTACGAAAAGGTCTCTGCCCATCCTTCTGTGTGTGTGTGTGTTTGTGAATGATTCCACCATTTTTTTTTTTTTTGGCTTTGTGGTGGGGGCATGCGTGTTTTGCTGCAAATGTACTAGACCTTCTCAATGCATCATTGTTTCACTCGTATGATCTCTTCAATCAGGGAGCTGAAGTTCTGAGAATGTACAAAACCTTGTTGGGGAGTGATGGATTTAGAAAAGTAAGTACAAACAATGCGGCCTAAATCTCTTATAGTGAATGTATGTAAGTAGGATTTGTTTCCAAATGCGCCTTATTGTCGTTTTAGGGAATGGACCTATATTTTGAGAGGCATGATGGGCAAGCTGTAACATGTGAAGACTTCTTTGCTGCCATGAGAGATGCAAATGGTGCCGATTTTTCTAATTTCTTGTTATGGTATGTTATCAACCTGCCGTTTGCTTTGAGTTACTAGTTCTCAGTATTGATGGTTAATCTTTTTAATTAAATTAAAATGCAGGTATTCCCAAGCTGGGACTCCTCGCTTGAAGGTTGTTTCTTCCTATAACACTGAAGCTTGTACTTATTCTCTCAAGTTCAGGTACAAACGTTGAAAATTCTTGATTATTTTTGATATTTAGGTCCCGTTTGATCTACATTATTATCTCATTAAAATGAAAAATTCGACCGTTATCCATTATATCAACATTTAAATTCAAATTTTCTATCTCTTGTGTGGGCCAATAACGGCAATATTTTTCATTCTCATTCTACAATAATTTGGCTCAAACAGGGGCTTAATTTTTTGATCGTTCTAAACAACACAAATCTAATTGTGTTTTCCAGTCAAGAGGTCCCAGCCACCCCTGGACAACCCATAAAAGAACCCATGTTCATTCCTGTAGCTGTAGGACTACTTGACTCCAGTGGCAAGGACCTGCCTCTATCCTCTGTGTATCATGATGGACAACTGGAGAGCATTATATGCAATGGTCAGCCAGTTCACACTACTGTTCTCAGAGTAACAAAGGTCAGTTCGAATAATAGTTTTGACTGTCAACTTTTCAAGCTCTTGTTCTTAGAACAGCACATTAATAAACTATATGGTGACCTTTCAGTTGTTTTAATGACCGACCTAAAAGTGTAAATGTTGGTTGATTGTTGTTGCCTGTTTAATCTTTCCACATGAAATCTGCTCTTGATGTGAACCCGATACATATAAAAGAACAAGAGCATGTTTCCTAAGCTTCAAAACTTTAAGTTCATTATAGGTGAATAAATTTTTTTTAGAATAAATACTTGTGGGTCAAAGATAAGCAATATGCTTATTTTGACAAAAAAAAAGAAAAGAAAGAGTTCTAAATAAGCCCCTGTTTACCCCCATTTTCCCCAAAACTCATTTTTTCCGAACTCATTTTCAATCACACATTCTCTCATAAAATAATTTACGCATAAACCCAAAATTTTCCCTATTTTTGAACCGCACATCTCCAAAAAATCACTATTCCAAAGGGCTAAGTAACTTTGTTTTTTACTGAAAAGTAAGAAATAAAGAACATATCCAAACATGTTAAGAGACACTTTCTTTTAAGTAGAAGGGATCTCTAAAAAGATGTCACCCACATATTTGTAATCTTGTTACATGTATATTTCTTTTCTCTCTCATTGATATGGTGCTCTCAAATATAAATATATTTTGCCTTTCTTCCTATTAATGTTTCATGCTAGATTTATCTAATGACAAATGGGAATTCTAGTGTAATTTTTTTGGCATCAAAGTAGAGCATTAAATTTTTTTCTGTAATTCTTTATACGAATCTGGTACTTATTTCTAACAAGCAGAAAGAAGAAGAGTTCGTTTTCAATGACATACCAGAGCGTCCAGTACCATCTATACTGAGAGGTTATAGTGCTCCTGTCAGACTGGAGTCTGATCTCACTGAGGCTGATTTGTTTGTCCTCCTTGCTAATGATTCTGACGAGTTCAACCGGTATTTATTTCTTAAATGGGTAAAAACAATGTTCATGGGCCAACTTATAGTGTTGTTTCATTTAGTTGCCAAATTCGCTTTTTTCCAAGTTAGTCATCGAACTTTTTGTTTCAGTTTAAATACTCTGTCTTGCTGAATTAACTGAAGCCCTTGTTTGATTTTGAATTTTTTGAGAAGTGATTTTGTGAAAAGTAATTTTTTTTGAAGAATGTGGGGTTAAAAATAAGAAAAGTTATGGGTCCACGCACAAAATTATTTTATTGGAAGAATGTGTCGTTGAAAATGAGTTTGAGGAGTGATTTTAAGCATAATCAAACAAGGGAGGAATGGTTGACAGAAATGACGTGACATGGAAAATTCATTTGTACATTATTTTTATCATTCAGCTAGGCAAAGATTCATTGTTGGACTGCTGTGGTTTAAGATGCATATTTGCCTAGTTGGACAATACAAATATTGCAGTAATGGGTTTTTCATGCCACATCACGATTTCCTTTAATTCAGCAGTCAAGCATAGATAGCATGTAAACTGAAGAAAAATGAAAGTTCTATGACTTGGATTCTGTGACTTCAATGAAAGTTTTGGGTTACTAAAATTGTTACGAACTTTTTGTTAAGTTGTTTAGGCTTGTTATTTGGTTGAGCATTGAGAGAATCTGAACTATCCTTTTCAATACTTTAGTTGGGAGTCAGGGCAGGTCCTAGCACGAAAGCTGATGCTCACCCTAGTGTCAGATTTCCAACAAAACAAACCATTGGTTCTTAATCCACAGTTTGTGCATGGACTCAAAACTATACTCGGTGATGCAAGCTTGGATAAGGTACATACATCTTCCCCTTATACTTTTCGTTCCTTCAAAAGAAAATTGATGTATTGATCTACTTTATTTACTTGGAGTTATTCAGGAATTCATTGCAAAGGCATTTACTCTGCCTGGTGAAGGGGAAATCATGGACATGATGGAAGTTGCTGATCCTGATGCTGTTCATGCAGTCAGAACTTTCATCAGAAAGCAGCTTGCTTCTGAATTAAAACAAGAGTTTCTTGACACGGTATTAAGTCTATAACTGCTGCTTCGATTTTTCATAATCTGGGTGGATAACTTCTCATTTCATAATATTCATTGGTAATTTACCAACTTTTATGCATTTCACAGGTGAAAAACAACAGGAGCTCCGAACAGTACGTGTTCAACCATCCAAATATGGCAAGGCGCGCCCTTAAAAATATTGCTCTTGGTCTGTGTTATCTAGTTTTCTTGTATTTTTTCAGCTAAATTGCTTTTTTAGATCTTTGTTTGTATTTGTATATTTGATTGTTAATATGCTTTCCTCGTCTGCAGCATATCTCGGGTCACTTGAAGATGCAGAAATAACTGAGCTTGCACTGCATGAATACAGAACTGCCAAAAATTTGACTGAACAATTTGCGGCTCTTGTAGCTCTTGATCAGAACCCGGGTAAAACACGAGATGATGTTTTGGCTGATTTCTACAGCAAGTGGCAGCACGATTTCTTGGTATGCTTTTTTTGAGTTTGCTACAATCATTGTTTCATTAGATTCAGGAGATATCCTTTCTTTCATTGAGAAGGAATTTCTACTTCTAATGATCTGTTGACCTATCGAGTTTTATTTTTGTTCATAAATATCTGTTTCGATCACTGCGATACACTAAGAAAGCTGCATAAAAGTGAGGTGATTGAACATCTGTAATTATTCTTAAAACCATGTTTTCAAAACCACTTGTTTCCAAGGGTATAAATTCGTCGCTCAGTGACCTTAGAGCATGTTTGGCTAAGCTTAAAAGAAGTAAATGTCACTTCTCAGCTTCTTTTATACCGAACATAATTTTAAGTCATTTTTTTTGCTAATAATACTTAATTTTCTAGAATTTCTTAACTTAATTTCTAGTAACTCCTAAGCGTTGCAACCTGCTACTGATTCGAAAGTTACTGCTCCTGTTATGCACTCATTTACCTAGTAATTTGAAATGTAAAATTCTTTCGCATCCGAAGAAAGATTTTACTCTAGTTCTAACCTACTTAGACGTGGAGCAATATTCTTGTGTTCTTCTATTTATGTAGTTATAGGGATCCAAAAACCTTCTAAATTTTTTGTGTGACTTATTTATAATTCTCTCCTCCAGGTTGTAAATAAGTGGTTTGCTCTTCAAGCAATGTCTGATGTTCCTGGGAATGTTGAGCATGTCCAGAAACTCCTAAACCATCCTGCATTTGACATGCGTAATCCTAATAAGGTATGTGAACTGTAAAATATATTCCTCGGAAAAAGAATATTTGACTCGGTCTTATTTCGAACCTTTTATGGTGCAGGTGTACTCGTTGATCGGAGGATTTCGTGGATCTCCTGTTAACTTCCATGCCAAAGATGGTTCGGGCTACAAATTTTTGGGAGAAATGGTGGTGCAGCTGGACAAAATTAATCCTCAGGTCTGTTTAGGATGAAGTTTTCTCGGTTGATTACCTTCAGCTTTTCTTTTCCTTTTACCTGTACTGTATATGCACTTTTGATAAAAACATATTTTCAATGAATCATAGGTGGCCTCTCGCATGGTGTCGGCCTTATCTAGATGGAAGCGTTTTGATGAAACCCGACAAAATCTCGCCAAGGTAATATGATCTTTTCTTATTGAATTTTTTCTGGTTGTCATAGATGTTCTCTGCACATCTCACGTTATGGGGGGCAGAATTAAATTTCCAAAACAAAGGGGCTTTTTTTATTTCCTATTTTTTCATTTTTTTAAAGGTCCCATCGACGTAATAACAAACCCTAAAATAGTGATATTAGATCTTTTACACTGGCCTTATCTTTTCCATCTTGTGCATTAAGATTTATGTAAGACGTGACAAAGTTTTACTCCTGCCTGTTGACATAATGCTACTTTCCTCCTTTACCAGAGCTTTTAACTGACTATGAAAAATACACGTTTTGCATAAGGCATAAAGAGGCTCCTGTTTATAAGAAACATGATTTTAGTAAAATAGGTTAGAAGTGAGAGGGGTAGATCAAAACAATTATGGTGGTGGTGTTTGTAAAGGATTTAATCTTGCAATGAACCAAAACATAGCGGCCAAAAAAGATTCTGCGGTCGACCTGAATTTTTTTTGAAACAATGCTTAGTTTACTGTTGAACATTCAATCTTATAGTTTACTGTTGAACATTCTATCTTATATCGTGCATAACATACATCATTTAATACTGCTCTCGTTAATATTTAACAGGCTCAGCTGGAAATGATCTTGTCTGCCAATGGACTCTCGGAGAATGTGTTCGAGATTGCATCGAAGAGCTTGGCTGCTTGAATTTTCTATTTTCGATATGTGGCCGAAAACTATTATTTTTAGATGAACTTGTTTACTAAAGCCAATTTTCGGATGTTTACTGAATATGCAACTCTTTGGAATCACATTAACTATGTCAAGCTTTCAATAAGTTCACAAGGTAAAACACTTCCCAGTTAAATGTTATCTTTAGTTCTTGAACTGCAATTTCCTGTCTGAAGGTAATCCTGCCGGCCCCTTGGGCTAGAATCTTGAATGTGGTACTGTTGGTTAGAGCCTTGTATTCGCATGCTAAAACCGTATATCTCAACTGACTTTTAGAGGTGTAAATCGGGAGTGCTGGGCCGGCACGGCCTGACTTTGAGGTTGGCCAACAATTAATTTTGAATATAGTGCTCTCCCGCTCCCACATTCAAAACACCCTCAGCTACCGACCACGACCACCAACTTCGAGTTCGAATGCCGCTGGCTACCATCACACCGGTGCCCTCCACCAACAACGGTAACATCTTCTTCACTTCGAATCAAATAATACAGAACCAAATTCCAAAATGTTCTGAGTCAGCCAAATCCCCAAACCTCCAAATGTCGGCTTTACCCTCGGACCTTGATATTTACTACCACCATCACATGGAGTGAAACCTATCCCACAATTTGCAAATAAAAAAATAAACAAAAACCAATGTCTCCTGTTTTTCATTGGTGGAGGGGCATTGTTTTGGGTAGATTTTCCATTTGTGATTGCTTACACCCGAGTTTGTGATTGTTCTTGTGGTGGTGACATCTGCGGGAGGCGATAACATTTTCAAGAGATTCTTTGTATTTTAAAATTTAGAGTAAAAAAATTTTACATTTCAATAAGCTCTTTATTTTGGCTCTTCATTTTACTTTTCTCAATAAATATTTATTGATTTCTCTTCATATTTTATTTAACATAATTTTTTATAAGTCAATTGACCAATCAAAATAAGGTTTGATTAGTTTAAGAAGTAAAGTATTAAAATTTGTGATTTATGAAATACAATCATTGTACATTAAGAATAGAGATTTATTTTGATTCTCTAAATTTGAAAAGTCTAACTCATTCTCTATTTAAAAATTTAATATTGAGTTTGTTGGAGTTCATTTTTAAACATCGACTCTAAAACAAAGAGTATTTTGTATTTAGAGAATCTCTAAAAAATGCTCTAAACAGGATAAAGCCGTGAGTATAAGATAAACATTGCAGAATTTGTACCGAAGATGATGTGGTAGTGAGCGTTTGGACTACTTTTTTTTTATTTTTTCCCCATCTTCCAATGATGCCGTGCAATATGTTGTCGGTAAGAATTTTTTGTTAAAAAATTATTTACTTGTAGCATGATTGCTCTGAATATAGGTCTGCTTGGCAAAGCTTGATGGCAGTTCGACTGCATAGTAGGCTGGCTCGCTTCAAGGGCCTTAACTGTGCTTGGGCCGTGCTGTTCAAGTGGTGAGTGGCCCAATACATGTTGACATCTTAATAACATCTGCCAATGAAACACTTTCTTCAAGATCCATTATTTTTTTTAAAAAAAAATAAAATCTCAAACTCATTTATAATCAAACATTATAGTAAACATTGTTTTCTTTGACGTAAAAAAAAATAAAAAAATACGAACTTCAAAGTGGCTATAGGCTACATTTTTGTTTGTTTGTTAAAATCACTATAATAAATTGCTATTCTATTCTATTTTATTTGCAAATTATATAAATCAAAAACAATCATTTTCATCCAGATTACAAATCATCCTAATAGTCATGTCCATTATTCTATGCTTCAATTTTTCTACCATTATTTCAAAATTCTTTTTTTTTTTTTTTCAAATAACATGCTTAATTACTTATTCCCAAGAATGCCAAACATGGAATACTCTTTTAGAGCTTGTTTGGTACATCTTAAAATTCAATTAAAATTGAAAATATGATTGTTATTGGATCCCACTCGTCTAATAAAAGTCAACAATAACGACTAATTTTTCAATTTTAATCCGATTTTATTCTCTACCGAACACACCCTTAATATATGACCATAATGGGCATATAATATAATCTAGAGTGTTCACGAAGAAATAAATTTCTGATTCTCACAATTTTGACTTTTGACCATTGAATTATCTTAAAATGTCAGAACATTCAGATTCAACGGTCTACATATTAGTCTTACACAACATAAAAATCCTTAAAATTGGCAAAAACAAATAAAAAATGTAGTCCACNCAACATAAAAATCCTTAAAATTGGCAAAAACAAATAAAAAATGTAGTCCACATTGGACTACTGAAACAACAATTTTGTCATGTGGCCTAAATCTTAATGTAAGATTGTTCTTCTAGCCGTTCTTAAGAAATACTGCTGTATTGTGGGCTCCACTCATCTTTTGACCTTCTAGATCCACCCCAACCCTACCCACCCTTCTTCTACAACCCTACAAAAGCGAAGCCCTCTAACCCCAATTTTTCATACTCAAGTCCATTTCCTTATTTCATCCCAAAAATTTAAGTTTTTTCTTGAAATTAACCAAAGGGTTTCAAGATTCTTACCTTCATAGTTTCTTTAAGGTATTGATTTCTTGTTCACAAGATTCTTTCTTCATTTCCAGTTATTAAACTCATTTGAGTTTTCTTGATTTTTAGCTTCTGTCTTTTATTGAAGTGAAAATCTTAGGGTTCCTAAATTTTCTGATAATCCACCATATTGTAAGTGTACAAAGATTGTAAAAAAAAATGCCACCGTTTGCAGGATCAAATGCCTTTTCATATGGGTTTAATCAAGAATCAAATTCTAACATAGTTAGAATTGATGTGGGTGGTCAGCTTTTTCAAACCACCAAACAGACCCTCTCTTTAGCTGGCTCCAAATCTCTGTTCTCCAAGATTTCAAATTCTAAAACAATTCCATTTATTGATAGAGACCCAGAAATATTTTCAGTTTTACTTTCCCTTTTAAGAACTGGAAATCTTCCCTCAAAAGCCAAAGCATTTGATATTCAGGACCTGATTTTTGAATCCCAGTTTTATGGTATTGAGAACCTCCTTGTAAATTCACAATCAAACCCTTCTCAATTTGATGCATTTAACCTCGAAAAATCATTGGTTTTGCCTTTGAGTGGCCGGGATTCCCCCTCGGCTATCTCCACATCTCAGTATGGCTCACTTCATGTTGCTCATGGGAGTAAAATCTCCTCCTTTGATTGGGCACTACAGAGGAAATCTACAATATTGACTCAATTCACAGTCATTGATTCATTACTGGCATTGTCCCCAAAAACTGCTGCATCTGGTGCCAGACTTTTCAGGGTTACAAATTATTGATCTTTATAATGGTTCTGTTAAAGAGACTTTGAATTGGGAGAATGTTACTAGGTCTGGTTCGACAGTGCAGGCAATCGGGTCATCACCTGAATACTTGTTCACTAGCTTCGAGTCGAGCAGGAGGAATTCGAATTGCATTATGGTCTATGATCTTAATGATAGCTTAAGGCCCGTGACTGAGATTGGCCATTATGAAATTTTCGGCGCAGAGCTTGATTCTGCGATTCCTTCGACTAAATTACAGTGGATTTCTAGTCATAATTTGTTGATGGCCTCGGGTTCACACAGTGGACCTTCTGGAGTGTCTGGGAATATAAGATTTTGGGACATAAGATCAGGGAATGTAGTTTGGGAACTAAAGGAAAAATCCGATTGTTTCTCCGATGTCACGGTTTCAGATTCTTTATCGGCTATGTTTAAGGTTGGAGTGAATTCAGGTGAAGTGTTTTTTATGGATATAAGGAATATGGATGCTGACAATTCTTGGGTTTGTCTGGGGGATGGAAGAAAAGTGATCAAGGGGAAGAAAGAAGGTTTTGGGTGTAAAGTCGAAAGTCATGGAAACCAAGTGTTCTGTAGTAAAGGAAGAGACATAGAGCTGTGGTCCGAGGTTCAGGCCGGTACCTTGAAAACACGGGAAGATGGTTTACAGGACAGTTTTCAGAAGGAACTTGATGGGGAGAGCGAAAGATATGGGAGGAAGCCAGATAACCAACTTGAATTTTGGAGGGAATAAAATGTTTGTGACACGGAAGGACCAGCAATGTGTTGAAGTTTGGAGTTCGGGGAGAGTATAGAGATTGATGAACAATGTAACTGCGTAAAAGCTGCAGCGAGTTTTTATTGGTAAACTAAAGTCGGGTTCCTAATTGTTTTGGATAGAGAGACAAGTTGGCTTAACAGAACTGAGTGGCGAAAAATCATTCAAGAAGTCGACCAAAAAATTATTGGAAACTAGAGTTTGTTGTTGTCATTGTTGTTTGTACCAATTGATGCTTAGAAGTATCGACTGGCATGTTATTTGCTTAGAATTATTCTTTTCTAAATGCTTTTGTAGTTCAGAAAACAAATTCTTCATACTTAGAAGTATCGACTGGCTTGTTAAATGCTTAGAATTATTCTTTTGTAGTTCAGAAAACAAATTCTTCATACAAATTTGTGTTTATACAATACTAACAGAAGATAGCTGGCTTGTTTTCCCATATGCAAATGAATGGACTATTTTGCTGCTATATGAAACTTCATGAGAAAAATTAGTTTTTTTTTGCTAATTGAATGAT
>CAIGRF010089699.1:24616-42000 GCA_903798235.1 Fraxinus ornus
TTAATTTAATAAATTAATTGTAAAATATAATTAATTATTTCAAATAAAAACCTGAGTTTTGTAAAGTTAAACCTTTGGGCTTGATTTTTGATTTCATGAAAGAAAAAGCTTGATCCATGAATTTTTCCCTTACATTTTCCATGTTATAACTTTACAACAATACTCAAGGTTGCAAGAATGAGAGAAATGATTAACTCCACTTCTAATTATTCATAAAATATCAGTCCTGATAAAAAAAATAAAGGCATGTAAGACTTTACAAGTCCTAATTATGGGCGAGGTCAATTAAATAACCCATTTATTATTGAAAGCTTACAATAAATAAAGGCTAAAATTGACTCCTTTGTTTTTTTTTTCGAGAGACAGCCTTTTATACTTTTTATAGATACATTGCATCATATTTAACAAACACACATTTAAGGAATCCCATAATTAAAATACGCTTAGTGCCCTGTTTGGAAAAAGATTAAAAAATTGTTAAGAAGTCGAGATTAAAATTAAAAATTAATTTTAACCAAACATTTTATAAATCTACGTCTTTTATTTTTATCTACTTTTATCAAAATTTGTTTAAGTTTTTACCAAAAATCTTTGTCTAACAAGCCCTTAATATATGGTGGTTCTTATCAACATGTGACCCTCTTTAAAAAATATAAGTGCTTCTACTCAGCAGAATTGGAATTTGCATTTGCACTTCATAGACTCGTGATATGTAGCATGTGTCACTTTGCTTAAAAGCCGAAAAGATTGGGTTTCTTTTAAACTTTTCCCATGTAAGAAAGGTCTCATTGTCGAAAATAGAAACACGACATGAGAAAAGAAAAATTATAGCTTCGGTTTACCAAATAGCTTTTGTTTTTGTATTTAGATCTCAAAGCTTCAGTTTTTAGCGATGAAAATATCTTGTTAGTTGAGAACCATCCAAAGTACGTGTTAAAGAAAACAATTTTGACAGAAGCCATCAAGAAAAACTCAATTTAGTAGGAAAAATCAAACTTGGGAACTAAATGCCAAAAAAATAGCTTAGTTCCAGCCTAATGCCAACGACTCCAAACATTGAGGACCAAAATTGAAAATTTCCCCCCAAAAACTACTTTTTAACCAAACATTGAGGACCAAAATTGCAAATTTCCCAAAATTATATTAATTGAAAGTACGTTCATTAACACGCGCGTTTTTGTCTTCATTTAAATAATTGTGTCGATACTTATCATTTGGTAACAAGTGGAGTAACTAGAACAATGAACAAGACAATGCATATCCAATTATTCTTATCTTTATAGGATGGTGATGGAGGCAATGAGTGAGAGTCCAAGAAAAAACATGAAAAAGAGAAGCAAAGAAAAAGGCCTTTTGGTGATAATAATGCACAAAGTGAAAGATTAAACATTTGAGATAGCTCCACTCCACACAAGTGTTACATCAATGAAAAAGATCAATCTATTTATTTATAATATGGGGCGCCTCCACCTCTTTTGTCTTGGGATTTATATAGGGGTGGGAATTGGGTGAGCCATTCGTCTGCTCCGCTCGCGAGTTAACTTGTCGTGGCTAACAAGCATGTGAAAATGCCGATCTAGGTCAACTCGTCCCACCAAGGGCTGAACCGACTTGTGTGGTAGGCTAAACATATTTCACGTAACGATCAGAGCTGAATTTAAACCCAAGAAAATTGCGTTATACAAAACGAAAAGCATCTTCTATAACCAAGGCTCAATACTTCCTTGGGTGTGTGTTTAGTGTGAAAAAGTCATTTTGATAATGAATATAATCATATTGCTGAAGTAGGTTAGTTCGTTTTCGAGGGAAGAAACTATGGATTGACTTGTTTTTAGTGCAATATGCGTAGTTACCTACTTAATAACTATTTTTGACGAAACTGACATGCACTCATATTTGATTTGAGTTGTAATTATATAAGTTGTCTTTTTATTAACATGTCACGAAGGAGGAGAGTTGTAAATTGTAGAATTTTTGAATTCACTTCACACTAGTTCTTGTTTAGCGCCTATTTAATTTATAAACATAATAATCTAACTTACATTTTATTTATACATTTCTAGGATGCATTAAAAACGATCACCAATCCACCACTTTTTTTTTTACACCAATTATAATCTTCCCGAACAAGTTTACATTATGTCCCTCAGTCCATGTTTGACTGTCATTTTTTTTGAACTCTTTTTCTTCTATATATTTATTTTCAACCATGCATCTACACAATAAAATATTATACACTTAAACTCAAAAATTCTTTGTACCTTTTAACCACACATTCTTTTAAAAATTACTATTCAAAACTCCATTTTCTAAAAAAAATTGTTGTCAAACAGGGACATATGTTTGACAGAATAAATTATAATTTAAACTATTTTTTTCCATTTACACATTTTGAAGAATCCTCAACTTACAAATAGTTAAAAGCTTCAAATTATTATAAAAAATAATCGAATAATAAATTATGATAATCTATTTAAGTTATTATTCTTCATCAAATTTAATATTTCAAAATGGGTTCAAATGAATAAATGGGACTCAAATAGCCCAAAAGCAATTACTGAAAAGACCGGCAGCTTTAGTTTACGCCTAGTGCGCTATGTCTAACTTCCCATAAGCTAAGTGAGACTAAAGGCATCATTGCATTACTTGTACGACCCGACCCGACCCGATTAAAATGACCTTTTGATTGATCTCTATATCACGAGTTGCTCCCCATCTGTTTCGAATCCCTCACCATTCAAATCACAACCGTTGATCTCTTTCCATCACATCAATGAGATCTTCTGCAGACGCGTACGATTGATAGGGATTTCCCACAGATATTTAACACATTTAAAAAATGAAACCCTTTAGCTTGCCACGTGGCATTCAGTGCACTAGGGGCTGCTGAGCCTGAGCTATAGCGTGTGCCCTCTCACAGACACTAAACAGGACAGGAAGACCAGAAAGTCCAAACTTCCCTCACATGTTCGAAATCTTCTTACGTCATGCATTCGTCCTCATTAACTTTTGGTAATTGCAAATAAACCCCAAACAAAATTGTCCAAATAATTTTCCCTCATGATTAGTTTTGGGATAATTAAGGTTGGGCTCCCTAGTATTTTAATTAGTGTAGTTTTGGTCCTCCAACCTTCTAAAGCGAGGATTTGAATTCTCGACCAATTTACATATGTAAATATAGATTTTCACACGATGAAAAATGTCAATGTGGACACTATTATAGCACTCGACTAAAAGTAGGTGGATTAAATCATGAAAGATTTAATGTGGAGACCAAAATTAACAGATTTAAGACTATTTTCAAGTGAAGTTTTGACTCGATGTTGATTTTTTTGTCTCTTGATTTTACGTGTTTATGTAGGATGAGGATCCAAAATTGTACTCTTGAAGGTTGGAAGTCAAAACCTTACTACCTAGAAGATAAGAAAGTCCAACCCTAGTTTTTTCTTTGATTTTCTAGAAATGTTCGAGCTTTTCATCGTTATTGCACATAATTTATGACAATTCACAAACGTAGAATGTGTTTGCCATTTTAAGGGCTAGGACTACGTTTGTAGTTCGTGCATTCCTCTCAATTGTTCGCGTTGATTTGTCTTGTTATAGAGTTCGATAGCAATTAGGCTCAAACATCTATTTGAAAATTTGAAATAACATTGGATACATTGTATTGGACAACAAATCATATGATTAAAGAAGATATGCATGCCCTTAAATATATATGCTCTTAATAATAATATTTTGAAGAATGTGTGATCAAAAAATAGAAAGAAATCTCGAAAAATATTTTATTGCGAGAATTTGAGGTTAAAAATGAATTTGAAAAAAAAAATTTATTTTTTATATAATGAGGATCAACCAGATATTATTTCCCGTCAAACATTGACCAAAAATCTATAATAAAAAATACATAAAAAAATATACTTCTCAGCTCTCTCTCTCTCTTAAAGAGTAAAGATTTTAAAAGTCAAAGTACTTTATTTTCAATTGCAATTTTTAATCTGATCATCAAATTTGGAAAACAATTATTTATTCAATCCTTTGCCAATTTTAAGGTGCAAGTCCATTCAGGTTGTTGACTTTAATGAAACAGGAAACCTACTGATTGGACTAAATGTATATATTTGATTATAATTATGATCAGGCATTTATGAATATGAATAAATTGAAGCATTTTTAAATAAAATTATTTACTACTGTTGAAAAATAAATAAATTAATTGGTCACTCAAGGAGTTAATAATTATCTTATGTGTATCGGAATTAAACTTAATACAACCGCGCTATAGGTACATAATGATTTACCAAATTTTTTATCGAATTGTCGAGTGACAGCCCCCTATTGGAGGGGCGCCTGGGCCCAATAGGGGGCTTCCACTTATCAGATTCAATTCGGTAAAAAAATTGATAAATGATTATGTACGAATAGAATTATTCAACTTAATAATGATCATGTCATTTGATTTCATACTCTAATTGAACACGTGTTATAATTACGAGATTAATATAATGTATTGAACGATTTAACTTTTATCTTGTCACTTAATATTATTTGTTACATTTTAATCCTCGCTGGTACTAAACATTTAGTGATTGTTCCCTTCACTTTTCATTACAATAATTCATACTTGGGTCCAATTATTGGTAGCATCACCTTTTTCTTCGTCTTTTTACGAGTTCAAATCAAGAGGTTGAATGATAAGATGAAGAAGGTGGACAAATTATAATAATTTTAGTATTATATCGGAGATGAGGTAGTTTAAACAATATTAAGCCCTTATTTCATTTAATCAAAAAAAATATCAAATTAAAATCAATAATTAATTTTAATCACATTTTTATGGACTCGTTACTTTTATTAACTTCTATCAAAATTTACCAAAATCTAATTTTTAACAAAATCATATAGGGACTAAATATATAAAAATCACATTCTCGAGTTTTGTCATTTCTTCTGTCTAAAAAATTACGCGTTCGAGTGTTATTGTTATTCGTTCCGAATGTATTAGAAAATTAACTTACCTTCAAGCATTAAACCTGATGTTCGAAGACATAGAAGTTAATTCTCTTGATTAAGGGTTGTTCGATAGGGATTGAAATCCAATTAAAATTGAAAATATAGTCGTTATTGAGTCTCACTCGTCTAATAAAAGTCAACAATAACGATTAATTTTTCAATTTTAATCTCTATCGAACATGCCCTAACATTCAAGAATGTTTTACGTGGGTAATGTGCTAATTCCGAGGCATATATAGACTTTGTATATACATACGACTTAATATTTCTTCATGCATGCTCTGCTCTGCTTTGGTTACTGAACCAAACAACATATTTCTGATGAGGGGTTGCGTGCGTGCATTGTGTTCTAATTCTATTTCCTATTTTGGGGGTTCAAGCGAAAAGAATCTCTCTGATCCTATTCTCTTTTCTTGCATTATAACCTTCATCTCTTCACCATTATACCGAAGGCCTAAAACAAACACTAGTTGGGGTTAGACTGTACAGTAATATATAGAGAGAGAATTTGACAAGGCTGACAGCACTCTCTCTCTCACTCTCAGCGTGCCAAAAAGCAAGATCACGATCCTGGAGCTATAATAGCTCCTGCCTGCTTTTTTTTTTTTCCCTTGGGTTTTATCTTTGTTTCTTGGGGAGGTTTCTTTGTTGGTTTTAAATCTCTGTTTCGTTTGTGGGTGTTTTAGCTTTTATATTTCCCTTCATTAGCTTTGATTCCTATGTTCATTTCTTGAGTTTCGTGGCTTTGGAGGAGAAAAACTCTTTTTTTAATGATTTTGAAGATAAGGGCTTCCACGAATCTAAACTTTGGTTAAGCATTTCAAGGTAAATCTTTATCTTAGCTTAATCTTTGAGTTTTGTGCATTATGATGCGGTTATTCTTATAAAGTGGATTTTTTGCAGCAAGAACTTTGTATTTGATTACAGATCATCCCTAAGCTACAACTTGAAAGAGAGACTGCTTTAATTCAACAAGATAATGGAGGGTTATTCAAGAAAAGTTATGGGGTGTCCTCAGTTCCTGGATTTGATTTCAAAAGAGGAGTGGCAAGTGAAAAGTGCAGAAGAAACAAGTCATGGACTTTCAGAGGAGAAAAAGCTTGAGCTACGACTTGGTCCACCTGGTGGAGATTGGACCATCAAACAAATTAATGGTCCCAAAAATGAATCTCCTATCTCTTTTGGCTATTTTACTAACACCGCTCCATGGCAACACCAAACAAAGGGTTCAATTTATCCCCTTACGGTGAAGGAATCATGTAGAACAGTAGAGTTGCAGGGTGCAGAAAAGAAGGCATTTTCACCTGCAAATACAGCCGTGCCTAACAGCAGCGGTGCTCAGAAAAGGTACCTCAGCTTTTTCTTTAACTTTTTTCTTGTTTTAAGCAGAAAATACAAATATTTGAATATGCACAAGTCCCAGAATTTCCCATCCCTGCTCCATGCTTGTAGATGTAAATTAATCAGAGGATAAATTTTAGATTTTTGTATGTTTGCCACTTTGCCTGCCTCTGAGCCTCTCTATCATGTTTTTGTCCCTAGGCTGCTACCCTGTGAATATTCAGTTAATATGGCAATAACTATTCATTTATTGGTGCCTCTACTTAACTTCAGTAAATGATTTATGCAGTGAAATTTCATATTTGACACTCCCTTCTGTATATATAATTTGGCTGATCCTAGTGGGATCTCTAAAAATTACCCTCATCACTTACTGAAAGCAAGATAATAATGGAAAGCAAAACGAAAAATAATTCTTATTTTACGTGCATACTTTCTCGTTATACGCTGTATTCGTCCAATCTCCATTTGATCAATTTTTATGGACAAACTTATCATGTTATTGTGTCAATTTGACGTAACATCATCACCTGTATTGGTTCTTGATAATTTAAGAAGCCAGATTTTGATATACAGAGGGAGTGTAATTTTTAGTTGGCCAAAAGCCAACCTTTTTGTATAATTAATTACTTTACACTAACTTGTTTTTCCTTGTTTCTTTTCTGTCTTTGTTGTACCACATTTGTAATAAACAATAGAACCGCTCCTGCTCCAGTGGTGGGATGGCCTCCTATTCGTTCATTTAGGAAGAATCTTGCAAATGGCAATTCTTCTAAAGTATCCCCTGAGTCACAGAGTGTGGTCCCGAACAAAGATTTCAGCAAAAAACCTATTGAAAGTTGCCCTAAAAGTAAGTTTGTGAAGATAAACATGGATGGTGTTCCCATTGGAAGGAAAGTGGATCTTAAATTGAACGATAGCTATGACAAGCTCTCCTCTGCCGTTGATGAACTCTTCAGAGGCCTTCTTGCAGGTTATTATACTGCACATGATTTATAATTCTGCGCTTTTATCGAGCGAGAGTTGTATTAATATCATATCTCATATCAATGCCATTCGTGTATAAAGTTAAAACATAAGCATATCTTGTCGAGTACATGAATTTATGTGTAGGGTATGCGTTTAGCTTTTCTGATTAAGCATGTTTAAGTAGGCTTAAAAAAGCGCGCTTTAGTAAATATACTTATGAGTAAAAATTTACCTTTATGGTAGGAGTTACTTTCAAAGAATCTATAACATAGAAGCAAGAAAAGAATAAGTTATCCACTTAAGTATCTTTTCTTTTTGTAGGCTTAGTCAAACATGCTCTATATCTAAAAAATAGATGCTTCTTTGTGTAAAATAATCTGACTGGTTCACTTTGTTTTCATTTATCCGTGTAGCTCAAAGTGATTCTTCGACCAATGGTATCAAAAACGAGGAAGAGGGAGAGAAAGTGATAAGTGGTTTATTGGATGGTAGTGGGGAATATACCCTTGTTTATGAAGATAATGAAGGGGACAGGATGCTTGTCGGGGATGTCCCTTGGGAGTAAGCTTCTTACCTCCTTGAATCTGATGCAATTTATTTTGTCTTGTTATTTTTAATATTCTGCCACTTGGTTATGAGGCTTTGAGAATAGAAAGGATGGCCCTGCCCAATTTTTTGTTGACTGCGGTTTTATTGTTTAAAACATACTCTAGAAATTTACTATTTTAGTTAATGAATCAATTCGAAGTCACCATCCTCAGAAATGTCAAAACGTACTGTTGGTCTTGCAAAAACAATCACTTGAGATTGTATCTAATGCATAAATATAGTGCTTATTACAATCAAGTTCACTTGGAACTTCATGACTTGGTTTTCAATGGAATTAGATTGCTTACACACCATGTTTTTTTGTATATTTTTGTTTGCAGCATGTTTGTATCAACAGCAGAGAGGCTGCGCGTACTGAAAAGCTCTGAAATCCCAATGCTATCCCGTGAGTTCTATTTGTCAGTTCCCTGGATGATTTTGTAGTCGAGTGTAATGAATAGAACACAATTGTGACTAATGGAAACATTGGACGATTGTTTTTAGCAGGTGGAAGTAAACCGGCAAAGCGTTCTTAACAGTTCAATGAAATGAGGCAGAAACAACAACATTACAGAATCTAATACAGAGGTTGCAGTGCAATGTTGTGTGTTTATTTAACACTTATGGATAACAATTAATATGTTGTTTAAAAAGCCAAAAAAGGGTCACTGAACATTTGCTCAATCTCCTGGAACTTGTTATTTTCTTGAATTTTGGCCTTTGGAATGCTGTAGAAAGTAAAGATGAAGCTGCATATTTTCTTGTACATGTTTTCTACCATGAAAACTTCCAATTAATGTGGTATATTGTAAGGCTCTTATTTCTTATAATAGCAGTGTCTATGAATCTCGATTTTAAGTGCTTGTACTGGAATTAGGCATATGAATTAATCTTGTAGACTCCAACATACGTATAATCTCCCATCATGTCCAAGAATTGTAATAATCCTCCATTATCTTCCTTCAGATCAGCCTTGTCTAGTATTGTGCCATGAGAATTGATCTTTACTCCTTGAACTGAGTCAGTAGAATCAATGTCAAGGATTGAGTGCCACACAAAAATCTCTCTTTGGGTTCCTCTTATCTTTATTGGGATTTCCAGTTAGATTCTATAGAATTTCAGCTGTGCCTACCTTTTCTTTTCACCTTTAAGCCAGTATACTTGAATTCTTCTAGCATTGAATTCTGAAACCCTGAACAAATGCGCCATCTTTGCTCACTGCTGTCCCAACTCCCCCAGAAAGATTCCTGAGCAATAAAGTGAATTTTTTGGTTATTGGATCGCATTTAGCCCCCTTTTGGTTTAGCTAAAAATCAATTTTTTAGTAGATTTTTATAAAAGTTGACTAAATGTGTAGTTGATAACTTGATAAAAATTATGGATTCTATGAAATGTGTGATCAAAAATGAGTTTGAGAAAAAAAAATGCATTTTAGAGAATGAGGGGCCAAACATGGTGTAGGGTTTAATTAGCCTATAATAGATAATAGCAAGAACAAAGTGAGCGATCTATTATATAAACAATGGAATTAATCAATGTAAAATGAAATCAAATACTACCCTATCAATACTCAAATGATTTGGCGCCAAAATGGATGGATCAAGGCTCAGATCAAACGAAAATCGCACATTAGCACCACACAAATTGGACCTAAGTAACCTACTCAAATGGACCACAACTATCCAAAACTGGCCAAGAGAAGCTAGAAGGCAGCAAGATTGGACCGAAATAGGGGCAGAAATGCGCATGAAGCAGCAACCTGAAGAACTCAATCCAAAGGTCAAGTCACCAGTACATAACCGACAAAGGATGGAGCACGGACGACAACTCACATAAGGGTGGGAGAGTGAGGCCGAAAGGTCACAAAGAGAAGCAGCTAAAAGGAGGTCATAGGCACAGCCAATGTCAAAAAAGAAAAAAGGGAAGCCGTGTGTTATGTCTCAACACAAAGGAGAGATATACCACGTAATAGGTTAAGTAATTGGTTGAGAAGTAATGGGTCGAGCCCGTAGAGTGGTCTTGATCCTTCTTTGTAACTTGGGCCACCACGTGTGATTTTCGACTCAACACATAAAGTATTCCATTAATTGACTTGTGAAAAGTCTAATGAATAATTCCGACCCGATTACTCATCATCGCCTCGAGGTTCATTTGGTATCAAAATATCCAACAAACCTCCTCCTTGATACCAAATATAGGTGTAAAGAAAAGATAAACAAATAGTAGTTGTACAATTTGATTTCAAAATAAATTGAACATCACGTATTTTGACCAATGTTTAAAAGTATAAGACAACTTCTAAACTTTACCAAGGGGAGCACCTTAGTGCCCATCTCTACAGGGTTGTAGTCGGAATGCACTTTCTCAAGTTTTATCAAACCTTGAGATACCACATCTCTAATAAAATGTAGCCTGATATCTATATGTTTAGTTCGTTCATGAAATACAGGATTCTTGCATAAATGAATATCAGATTGACTATCAAAGTATATAGTCACATTGTCACTTAAAGCACCTAGTTCATTAAGTAGACCACTAAATCACGAAGCTTCTTTATAACTTCAGTGGCCGCTATATACTCAGATTAGTAGTAGATAAAGCAAGAGTATGTTGTAGTTGGGGCTTTCAACTCACACAAGAGTCACATAATATAAACACATAAGAGGAAGTAGACTTCATATTGTCCCTATCATCACTATAGTCAGCATCCGCGAAACCTTTATGTTTCACACTCACTATCAGACTTATGAATTAACCCTTCATAAAAAAAGTCTCTTCAGGTACCTAAGCAACCACTTTAAAACTTTCCAGTATTTGGGATCAGGATTAGATATGTACCTACTTAACACACTTACAATATAAGCCAAGTCAGATCTAATGCGTACCATGAGATACACAACAAATTCTATCACGTTAGAGTAAGGCACATTACTCATAAAATTCTTTTCTTCTTCATTAGCAAGCGATTGGCCTTTAGATAAGACAAAATGGTTTCCAAGAGGTATAGAGGCAGGCTTACAGTCAATCATGCCAAATTTCTACAAAATATTAAGCACATAAAGAATTTGATGCACATACAAGCAGTAATTGTTTCTATCTCGATTAATCTCCATACTAAGGATCTGCCTAGCATGTCCTTGGTCTTTCATATCAAATTTTATGCTTAGTTCCATTTTAATCTTTTTTTATCGCATTCATGTTAGATCCAATTAATAACATGTCGTCTACATAAAGTAACAAATAGACACATTCTTTGTTGGTGCTGTGGTGCACGTAATACAAGCAATGGTCAAACTCACTTCTCCTGAAACCAATGGAAAGCACATAAGAATCAAATTTCTTATACCATCGATGTGACGACTGTTTTAGCTCATAAAGAGATTTATTTAAAAATCACACATGGTCAACTTTAGACTTACTTTCAAAACCTTTGGATTGACTCATAAAAATATTTTCATCAAAATCACAATACAACAAAAGTAGTTTTTACATCAAATTCCCAGTCATAATAGGAAACAAAAACAAGCATGACCCTAATAGTAGTATACTTGACAATGAGAGAAAATATTTCATTATAGTCATCCTTTCATTCTGTGTGTACCTCTTGGCTACAACCTAGCCTTATATCTCACGAGCTCACTCTCACTAGTTCCCTCCTTAATCTTATAAACCCATTTGCAACCTAATATAGATTCATCCTGAGGTCTCGGATCTAGGTCCCAAGTTTGATTCTTACTGGGAGAACTCATCTCTTCTCTTATGGCACCTAGCCATTCTTTACTTTTTTTTTTTCACTTCTCGCAGTTTTCTCATAGGAGTTTGGTTTCATATCCACTAGTTCTTAGTAACTAGCACAAGCTATGGTATAGTCAGACAATCTTTGGTGTTCCCTATATGGTATCCTCTTTTTATCTCTAGCCAATTGATAGTCAACTAGAGGGTCATGGTCAATGAGATTGTCCTCTACAATCACCTTATCACTTTGTATATTCTATTGATTTCGTGTTTCTCTCCACCTCACTCGGGGTATTAGGGATGTGGACACTCACTCACTCCACCTCAACTGGGGACTCTTTTCTAATAGTTTTTTTTTTGCTATTCTTCACTTTTCATGCAAGGCATCTCGGACTCATTAAAGGTGACATCACGACTTATGATAATTCTAACCCCATTTTGGCTTCTATCACATGAAGTATATCCTTTCACTACCTCAGGATAACGTAAGAAGACACACTTCTTAGCTATGGGTTCTAATCTTCCCTCATCAACCCTCAGGATAACGTAAGAGGACACAATTCTTAGCTATAGGTTCTAATTTTCCCTCATTTTGATGAGAGAGAGCAACATAGCCAAAAGTCCTAAGCATAGAATAATCACCACATTTACCGTACCATTTTTCTTACGAAGTATCACCATTTAAAGTAGCGAAATAATTCATATTAATCAAATAGCATGCAGTTATAACAGCTTTACCTCTACAAGATTTAAGCACACCAGAACTTAATATCATACATCTAACTTTATCAAGCAAAGTACGATTTATTCTTTCAACAATCCCGTTTTACTAGGAGTGTAAAACACAGTCATATATCTAGCGATGCCAGATTATTTACAAAAAATGTCAAATATAGCATTACAAAATTCAAAACCATTATTAGTACGCAAGTTTTTCACCCTTTTACTTGTTTGATTCTCCACCTTAGCTTTCCAATTTCTTAAAGTTCACAAAGGTTTTAGATTTATCTTTGAGCAAATATATTCACACATATTGAGAGAAATCATCAATATTAGACAGAAAATACTTGTTAACACCAAAAGTGGGATTACTCTCCGGACCCCATAAGTCATAATGAATGTATTCTAACACTGTTTTATGTGTGCTAGATGCAAATGACATACTGTGATGTTTACCAAGCACACAATGATCGTAAAATGGCTTGTCGACACTTGACCCTTAGCAAACACACCCTTATCGTCAATGAACTTAAGTCCCTTAACACTAACATGAGCTAACCTATTGTGCCATTTCTGTGTGCGATCAGTGTCAGTGGTAGTGGAATTTAAACCACTCATCACCTCATTATGCATGATGTTTATGTTATTTCTATTAGTAGCCTTAAAGGCTCTAAGTGCTTCCTTAAGTATTTTTATAATACCCTCAACAAGTGCACCAATGAAACCTATACGCTCTAACTCCCCAACAGAAATCAGGTTCATACCCATAGGTGGAATATACCTAACCCCTTTCAGTGTGTGCACAAAACCCAAATCTGACAATCGTACTACCCATGTCAGTAATCCTATATGTAACTCCACCCCATACAATAAAGAAACAGTGATCAAACTCATGCAAATGATTAAACTACATTTTATTTGAAGTAACATGAAAAGAAGCACCGGAGCCAAGAATCTACTCTTGTTTATAGGAGTTCATAGACATGTTTATTTTATCTGGTTCGATGTTTAGGAGTATGTAAACCTCACCAAGTTCATCTATCGGACACCAACGTTTTCGTCATTGGGTTTCCCACCCCTCTGGTCTCTCAGCTTCTTTTTCTCTTTATGGAAATCATTAATGAAATGTCCTAGTTTTTATAACATTTTCTCCCATTTGCCTTGTAATTTGGACCTACCTCTACCTTTCTTTTTGCTACCACCGTTTTGCCTCTCTCAACTACTAAATAAGATCTCTCTCTCATTTGGTAAATCTCATGTTTTTCTCTCGTTTCTTTCATTTTTCATCTTCCTTTCCTTACTCTTAAGAGAATCAACGACCACATTAGGTGGAAGTGTCTCCCTCCCATATTTGATAGCATTCTTGACTTCCTTATAGATATCAGGAATAGCATTCAAAAGAATAATATTCTTATATTCATGAGACACTTTATCCCCACAATTAGTAATATCTTGCACAAGTTTATTAAAATTGTCAAGATTATCATTCAATTCTGTGAAGTCATGAATTTTATATTCTTAAATTGGTTGGTATAGCCTATTTAAGAAATGAGATATGGAGGCTCAGCCAATTTAATGTAATGAAAGCCCAAAGATTAAAACATTAAGTTTAAATAAATTTGATTCATAGATTTAAGGGATTACCTGGTTGCCACAACGGTCATTTGCATAGTATTTCACATAGACAACCCAAGTTTGAATCACCACGCAGATGTAAAATAGTTTATAAAAATATTTTTGAAGTTAAAAAATCCTCATTTTGCACATTAAGAACAAGTATATCCATTTAATTGGATGCAATAATTGTTTTATTAGTGGACATTGATAAATCATATGAATTATTGCAAATGGGTCAAAGTTGATCCTCTGTAAAAAATCACTAAGGCCAATACTTTCAAATTTATGTGGAATAACATCATCTACTAGTTCAGGATTCTCCTTTCGCTTGTATCAGAAAATGGGAGGCAGTTTGACAATAAAAAAGTCAAAATTTGTGTGAGGAATTGGGAATTAAAAAGCACTTCTCTTTACCCCTATCACCCCCAGGCAACCAACTAAGTGGAAGCAGTCAACAAAACCATCAAACACATCTTGAATAAGAAGCTTGATGTATCAAAAGGGGCTTTTATGTACGACACCCCTGTGTATTATGGGCAATCAGTACCATAAGTTGAATTGCAATAGGAGAAACCCCATTTTCTATGACTTATGGGGCTGAGGCCATGAGCCATGTTGAGGTAGGATTGCCTTCACCTCGTCGCATTAATTTTAATGAGATATCTAATAACAAGCTGAGGAAATGTGAATTGGACTTTTTTGAAAAAAGGAGAGAAGATTCCCAAATGAGGCTCGCTTCTTACCAAAGGAAAATGACTCGATACTATAACATCAAGGTAAACAAGAGGTCATTCCGAATGAAAGATCTTGTATTAAGAAGGGTTTTCCTATCTTTTAAAGAACCAAGTGTGGGAACATTAGGTCCTAATTGGGAAGGTCCCTTATCTAGAACTAAGGTTTGACACCTATAGGATCGAATATTTGGACGGAAAAGCACAGTCCTACCCTTGGAATGTTGAACATTTGATGACGTATTACCAGTATGCAGCATAACCTGTCTATCCTAACTGGATGACCTCCTTCAACTTATTTAATTATTTCATCAATAAAGATACTTTCTATATCTATAAATGTATTGTCATTCGAATCCCTTCCATAGATGGATCAAATATCATGGACGAAGTCTTTGCATGAAAGAGCCACTCCCTTGGAAAGAACATCATTCACCTTGGTAAGAATGGTACAAAGCACTCTTATGAGGCCTACATTGGAAACACTGAGGCGAGCCCTTTCCACTGATGGACTAAACATCGTGGAAGAAGTCCTTGCATGGAAGAGCCAACCCCTTGCAAAGGAATTTAAAATGACAATATGAAAGGTCTTTAGCGGACGAGGTCGTATTATTTTTAGATTTTTGGAGACCCTCATAAGTGAACTGACAACTCTGAATGCGTGGTTTTTTTCGAGAAAGGTCGGATTATGAATTAATAAAGAACCATTCATAACCGTGGTGTGCCCGTGTAAAGATCAATTTGAGAGACGACCCATTTTAAATTTATACACTTAGCCAGATGGTAATCCAGTTGATTTGAGAAAGTTATTTTGAAACTATCCTAAGCCATCATGTCATTTTGCTTTGAAGAATCAGTACATATTGTTACTTATTAGCCAATTCAGATTAAGTCAATTACACATTATCCGTCGAAGCTTCAACACTTGTACAAATTTAGAAAAGTAAAACAATTACACAGAAATAGATCTTTGTATTCATGAGGAATGAGATGATTACAAGAAGCGAAATGCATGCAAGACGAAGGCGAAAGAAAAGAAAGAGCTTAAATCTAGGAAGTGGCATCATCCTGCTGAAGCTATAGCTGGCGTTCTTCCAGATCTTGTATTGAATCTTCAACAACATCATCAACAGGGGTCGACAACTCTGCTAGGAGAAACTCATTCTTTTTTGCAGCCAAGTCGATTTGGGGATGCAACTCGGCCATCCTTTTGAGGACTTCAAAGTATGTGACATTCCTCCAGTATAAATCAAGGTCTTCCTACTTAGTTGTTTCATGAATATACTCCAAGTACTTATTAACAGTTGCCTCCCCGCCTTGTTCAATTGTTGTTTCAAACTAGCAACCTCACCATTCAATTCACCTACTTGGGATTTCAACTCTCATTTTTCCTTAGTTGCCTCCTCTAGGTCCGACGAAGCTATTTACTGTAAGTTGTCAAAATTTTCAACCCGTTTTGTCATTGCGTTTACCTCAGCTTTGAAGAGGTGGATCTCATTCTTCAATATTTCATTTTCTTTTTAAAGAGCTCCACTTTCGACTCTATATCAATCTGCCTTAATATGAAGGCCTCAATGCCTTCATCGATAGTAGATGCCTCATCTTTTAACTTCTTCAATTCAGCTTTCACATTGTTGCCTTTTTAAAAAAATTCTTTATTAAGCCTTTGCATTCTCCTAATGTCTATCTGGGCATTGAGAAAGAAGCCTTGTGAGCGAGCGAGACCAGCTTCAATCTTGTCAATCGAGTCACAGGTCTTGGTGTATGAAGATTATTTATCAGTCCAATACTTATAATGAACTCTCGTAGCCGTTTCAACCTCTGCAGGAAGCATCTCCATAACGGCTGGAGTGGTTTCATCCGACCTCCCTCCTAGAAAATTTTAAGCTTTTCCCTCAGAAGGGACCCCTTTGTTGGCCTCCCTTACCTTCTTCCTCTTTATGAAGCCACTTTCCTTCTCATCTTGATCTTCAATTTCAACAATTTTAATGGTGGATATGGGGTCTACCGCAATGGGCTTTCTGATCGACTCGTCAATAGTGGTTTAGCGTTTTGAAGAGGGAGGAGGTTCGGTGTTCTTGGTTATTGTTAGCCTCCTTTTTTGAAGCCTCTCCCCTTGAGGCTCCACCCTTTCTTTGCCTTTCTTCCATATGGGACGTAGGGTTCAACTTAGAAAAGTGAGATAGCTAATCCTTCTAAAGTTTGTATGTTGAAGTACTAGTACTCAAGGACTGTTTTTTTTCGCCTCGCCGATGCACCTCATAAAGAACATATCCGGCTTGACATATTCTTTCTTCTCATGTTGTTCTATAAATGAGTGATACATTGAACACTTGTTGAAAAATTAAGGCCAAGATGCACATGAATGCGGAGGATACTTACCCGTGGTAGCCATTAAAGAATGTGTGACAAAAAGGGATCGCTTCGCCACAACAATTTTGAAAAGCCTCTTTATAATGGGCAATTCGTAGATTGCTCGAATTATGCTCCACTCCTATGGTATAAGTTCAAAATGATCAAGTGCAGCTGCATAAAATATAAGTTAATGGAATGACTATGACTAATAAAAAAGACAGTGAATGAAGACTCTTGTCAAATAGGAACTCACTATATTCATGATACTGGGTCGGCATGGTAATTTCTGGGATCTCTTCACCTCCACTATTTGTC
>CAIGRF010089742.1:8397-23211 GCA_903798235.1 Fraxinus ornus
AGTCGGCTATGGAGTTGGAGGATTCCAATTTTCCAATTTTAAGTTTTAGGGTGTGAAAGATTTGATATATGGGTTAGGGTATAAATGAATTGGGTTGGACTTGTGGATAATGGCCATGGGCTCAATTTTTTAATTGGGTTTGTTCAAAAAAAAAAATTATCCAATTAAATTTTTTTTTAGCGGGTAATCGATTCGGGGCGGAGCACCATCGCTAAATACCATACCTGCCCCCACCACGAAGCGGTTCATTAAAATCAAAACCATAACCGCCCCATTGCACCATCGGTTCGGTTTTTTTGGCCCCATTCGGTTCGGTTAACCGCGGTTTTCGATTTTTATGGTTCGAATTGCCATCCCTATTTGCATGGACATTTTATAAGTAACACGTTCATGCTGAACTATCTGTTACGTACTTAAATGAACTTTCAGTTTTAATTTAACTTTTGCATCTTAGAGAAAAGTTTGCTAGTGTCCTGACATTAAGCTATGAAAACCATGTGATGGGAACCTCATTAGAAATAATATTTAATTTACTTTCCAAGTTAGACACTTTATTATAAGAACACGGTTAGAGTTTGATTTAATAGATTTTAGTCAATTTGGAATAGGATCTTGAAAATCTTATATAGAAGGGGCTTTTGCATTGTAATACAACTTTAATATTAACAAAAATTGATATTCTTCTGCTAAATTCTCTCCATTCTTTCCCTCCTCTCTTCGTGTTTCTTTCTCAATCTTGTTCTTTGTTCATTGCATCCTACGTTAATTAGGTAACATAACAAGTTATTTCGTCGGCCAAGTAAATTTCGTGTTCAAATTCAAAACCTATACATACACATCCATAGCCACCTTCAACCACCCAAAACTCCCCCAACAATTGAAAAGAAGAAAATCGGTCGGCAAAAGAAGGATTTGTTTCTTGCTTTGTTATAATTTTTGCTTTTTTTGTCAAAAAAAAAAGTTAATGTTCACGAATGCTATTGGAAGTCACTAGTACTTTCGTCGTATTCGTCATGCTAATGTGTCACTTGTCGATGCTATTGGAAGTCATTATTGCATGATATTGATCATCTAGGTCAATGCCCTCTCACTTTGTGAGATGGAATGAAACGAGTATTAAGTAATAAATATGCCTTTGTATATCATCGAACTTGCTACATCAATAATTTTGCACCATAAGCAAGATACATCAACTGCTAGAGATTATCTAGCCCACTTCAAAGAGCTATTTCACAGTTGTGATATTTATGAAGCTATCCACGTAATAACGTCTAAGTTTCTCAATAATTTAGGATACTATTAGGACTAGGGCGGTGGCCTAGCTAATAAATGCTTCTTCAAGACGGAAGGATAAGTAAAAAAACCTGACTTGCTCGTAAGCGTCATCTAAGGCTTGTTTACATGTGTTTATAGGAGAGCTGAAATCAACCAAAGCATATGTGAAATGGGCTAAGCAAGTGTCTGAGACAAAACCACCTACAAGTCCACTCAGACAGAGAAAGAAGTGAGTCATGTTTCTGTTGGTTCCAATATGTTAGTTTTATGAATCTTATCCGTGTTATTTATTCTCAATTGATTCAGTATACATATATATTTAATCAATAATGCTATATAGCATCAGAGGTGCTAGAGCACCAGTTTAGATGATCACACTCGATAGGTTCAATTAAATGAATCATGTGACATTTAATCTATTATTTAATGCTATGTAGTTGCCACCTAAAGTGGTGGATGCTAAATAACTTTACTCATATTTAATGTTTGGGAAATAAATTGCAACGAATCAAAAAATAAATACAGAAGACTTGTATGCTATAATCGCTCAGCACCAAAATGAGAGGAGGCAGGATTGATTCTATGTTTTCATCTCTGGTTCAAATATATGGAGGTGAAACAGTTCCTGAGCCTAGTGAAGAAGAAATTGAAACTACACAAAGAAATCATGAAAGGCAGAGGACATCAAAACTGAAGTAACTGAAATCTTTGCCCTTTGATTCTCGACATTCCTGAGCCTAGTGAAGAAGAATTTGAAACTACACAAAGAAATCTTGAAAGGCAGAGGACATCAAAACTGAAGTAACTGTAATCTTTGCCCTTTGATTCTCGACTTGGTTACTGTAAATGGAGAAAGATACAGCTGATTCTGAAAATGGGTTGCAGAAATTTGTTGTTGTGGACTATCTTAAGTAGATTGGAGAAATGTTGTTAATTTGTCTGAAATTAGAGAGCTACCATGTTTTATCAATTAAAGATTGAGGAAATTTAGGAATGTTAGCTTGGGGTGTGAAATTCCTGATAATGCTTTATCTTGTTCTGTATCAACTTGTTTGAAATGGAGTTTGGCTCAATGGGGTGCATGGTCAGGATTGATTTGGCCCTAAGTCCATTCGTTATAAGCATTTCGTGAACCTACACAGGCAAATAACGCACTGGAGTTAATTTTAAGTTGCATTTTCAAATAATCTCTTTACAAATTTGTTATTTGGATCATGCTACGTGTACGGGTTCACGCTACCAGGATCCTTGTTATTTTGCCATAAAGTGGGAATGGTTCAGCCAAATTAAAGTGCCCACATATAGGGGACGCCAAGTAGTACAAGGCCCATGTGGCCTTTACAACCATTATAATTCTTGTTATTTTGCCATAAAGTGGGAATGGATGGACTAAGACTATTCAGCCAAATTAAAGTGGTACTGAAAATGAAAGCATTTGTTTTGTACCAATCTAAGAGCAAATACAATGATTTATACGATACACTAAAAAAATTATTATTGCACACGAACGCTTTGGTTGGTATTGTTTCAAGTGCTGTTTGGTGGACCATTTTGTCAACTACCAATTTCTTCTTTTGTCTTTGAAGAGAATAGTTATATAAAGCTAAAAGATTTGTATAATTAAAAATGACCCACGTAACATCTTTTCAAATTATTAGAGATAGATGGCCTAAATTGAGATATAAATGATCATCTGTTATAATTTGCTTAACCAATTTATTCTTTTAATCATAAATGTAATCAATAAACTAATTGAAACTTCAATTTTATATAATTATAGCACGATTACTATGCCATTTCTCCAAGTGATCAAGTAGTATATAAAGTAAGCATTTTCTTATTTCAATACACTCGTCATTACATAACTAAATCGTCTCAAAATGTTGCTAAATGCATCGAATCTCAAGATGGTTTCAATAAATTTGAAATTTCTAAGTTTCACATACATTTTTCTAAGTGAAATTTTATTTTTTCAAAAATTGTTTGCCTACATATTGCTTGACCGTCGACCTAACTTCGCCAATGGTCACTAAAGTTCATAAGAAATTTAAAATTTTTCATTAAAATATCTTTTTTTTTTCTTTTTTACTTTATTGCAATTTATAACAATTTCAAAAACTAACATATAATCCGCCATGAGGCTATAAAGTACCACAATGGATTAATGAAACCATCGTTCGGATTAGTTAAATGAAACATGAAAAGATTCCTTCCCAAGACCATATTTTCATCTTTTTCCCCCCTTTTATTTATCATGGGTCAAGATTAAGATAAATATGTATTATTCTCCAACAATCATTGTGTTAATTGTTTGGTCGAGTGGGTCAACGTCATTTAGTCCACTATGACACTTATGGCAACGAGTAAAATTTGACTTAATTTTTCTAATTGAGTGGTTATTGTGAAATTATTATAAAGTTCAATAAATATTAGAAAAAACATTACTTAAATGATCGATTTAAAATTTCTTACAAACTTCGTATAATGATAGGTCGAATTAACTCTTTAAAAATCATAAATGTAGACCCGTGATTTTGTTAGATAGATTGGGAAAAGGGTTTTGCTAGGCCTTGTCTCTTCAGGGGCGCACATGACGCCCCTTTATTGGTTGGGCGTCTATGCGGACAGACGCCTAGCCAATAGGGGGGCGTATGTTCGTCCAGCACCAACGAATAGCAAAATCCGGGGGGAAAAATGAAAATCAAAACTTCCACCGACAAAGATGGGATTCTACTGTTCTTTTTCCACCGTGGACAAAAATTCTTGGGAAATGACTCAATTGAATGCTTTTTCTTGAGATTTATGTCCCACGGACTCACGAAAATTAAGCCAACTTGTCAATGTTCAAACCACTAGATATTATTTCACACATCAATTATCTCATAAAATTGGGCCCAGGAATAACTTACATTAATTTCCAAGAAAAGTACGTGAGGACCACTAGAGAGATGAGCCACTCAAAATTAATTAATTTTTCAGAGGTAATAAATTTTACTGGCAACGTTTAATATATTGAACAAACATGATTTTATTATTGTTTAGTCAATGCTATTTATCAAGGATGATCTCCTTTTAACGGTGGGTAAAATTTATTGTGCTCACAGCTGACCGGATAATGCCATATTTTTTTGTTGAATTGTCAACAAAGAAAACTTTTTAACGTAACACATTTTATCTTGTTCAATGTGAACAAGTGAACAATTATGTACTATTTATTATAGATTAACATGTTTGTGCTTTAAGCTTAACTTGCAGTTACCCCAATTATGTGCTTTAAGCTTTATCATTAGTCTCTTCTTTATCGAATTTATGGTGGGTTTTTAGTTGGTGGGTGGGGCTATTTTCTCTTAATCAAATCTTAGTGGGTCTAGAAATTTTGTAAAAGCAAGTTTTCTTGGCTTCCCACTTACTTTCATAGGTAAATTCTCATGACTAATCAATAGCCATGGAGTATGACTTGGATATTTGGAATCAATCAGATCAAGAACATAATTAGATAAAATCCAATTTAAAATTTATAGAAGTTTGGGTGAAGATGGTGACATTGTAACTGTTCTCAGTACCCTTAGAAAAATTTCCTTTTATGAAATGATCATTCTGTGAATACAAGCAAAGTTCTTTGCTCCCCCACTCCCCACCCCATATCTGTCTATAGAATTTGTGCAGTTTTGTACTGTACTCTTTACTTTTACAGTAATATTTAGGTTAATAAGCTTTTTGCGGATAATGATAACAGGGTTTATGTAGATCTCTTTAGTAATATGATATATTACTAATTTTGTATTATATATTGGACTCTCCACTTGCTGTTTTTCTTCACTAAGTGCCTCTTCTTCCCCTACCCAACCAACCACGCCACCAACCCACGAAGAAACCTCTCCAACAAACACACACACACACACACACACGTCGTAGCTTGGTGTCATAATTGTGGAATGTAACTTTACAACTTCTTTTCAAGGCCTCAAATTACTTCAATAATTTCAAGAACCTAACTTTTAAAGGAATTTTTATTTAGAATCTGAAGTTGCTTATTCGATCGGAGTTAGGTGAGTTCAATAACTGATTCTTTCTGCATAGATGTTGAATCTTTAACTCAAAATAGAGTGACCCATCTAAATTTAGGCTTTGAAGGGTAAAATGGAGACGGAAAATGGAGATTCCAAGTCCAAGATGGAAGATTATGAAGTCATAGAGCAAATTGGAAGAGGTGCTTTTGGAGCTGCATTTCTTGTTCTTCACAAAATGGAGAAAAAGAAGTAAGAATTTCTATTTCAAAGCTTATTTGGTGACTGTGCATGCCCAAGATCTGGTTTTGTGTGACTGTTTAGTTTTAGAAGACTGATGTCAGGGCAATAACATTGTTAGGGTTGTAATACACAATTACTGAAATTTACTGGAGGGATTTGGACACTTGATTGTTTACATTATTTAGAATTCCTGAAAAATGTTCCATTCGATATATTATTATATGAAGGAGTGTTTCTGGGCAGTTGTTCAAAATCAAGAATTGTGCAATTAATTTTTGTTTGTAGAAAAAGCTATTGTAACTTCAATGATCAATCCATTGGGCTATACACATTTGATATCACAACGTAGAGAGGAGGACATCATATGGTCTAGCGCATTGCTAATCCACAAATTCTTCTAGAAGCTGAGATGATCTCTCAATTTAATGACATACATTGTGAAATATGTTTTTATTGTTTATATTTGTCTTTATCAAGAAATCGATAAGCCACACTGGGGTTTTCTTAAGCCTATTCATATGGTAACTAACTGAGCTAAGTAATTCCATGATATCCATAGGATTTGTTTCTTCAGTTCAACCAGGCCAAGTTACCTTTATATTTTAATCAGAGTAAATGTCGCCATATCTTTTGTTCACTCGAGTTAACCAAGTGAATCTTATTTGTCCCTTTTTTCCTCGACTTTTCAAGAAGTTGCTGTGTCAGGCACTTATTGTTATCTTATTACTAATCGTCCCACATGCCCAAGTCTTCAATTTAAAGTGACGTGTAAGTCTCTACATGAACATTTGATCATATTTCTTTTATCTCCCACAGGTATGTTTTAAAGAAGATTCGTCTGGCCAAGCAGTCAGAGAAGTTCAAGCGTACAGCACACCAGGAGGTCATTTTATATGCTTTTATTCCTTTAGTTACTATGGGAAATATATGTAATCAATACACAATCTTTTTTTCTTGTTAGTAATTATATCATTGTTCTCTGTGTTTTGAGTCTCATATGTTTTCTTCATATACAAGAGACACTATTATTGCTATCCTTTTGCTTTTTAAATACATCTTGCCGATACACCGATTTATATGGATTATAGTATTTTATGCCAGGAGGTACAGCTTCCTTTATTAAAAAAATAAAAATAAAATAAAATTGTATTTAGCCCATGTTTGGTACATATTTAAATTTTCATTCTCATTCTTCTACTTATTTTTAACCACACATTCTTCAATAAAATAATATTTTTCATTACCTCGATAACTTTTCCTTATTTTTCAACCACACATACTCCATCAATCTACTATTCCAGAATACATTCTTTCAAAATAATGTGGCTCAAACACACCCTTAATATCATTACATATAACTTTTAACCTGCCCCTGATTTTTCAATTTTTTTAGTCTTATCAATGTGTCGTACGTATTATTGGCTACATTTAACTTAGTTCCATGAGCTTAATACTCCTTGTACATCTAAAATACGGAAAGAATTTATTTCCCTGACTCAATTGAATAATCATGGCAGAGTGGAAGTTGATGATTTCAACATTTTGATTTTCCGAGGAAAGTTTACGCTGAATTTAAATGACAAGGTCTATTCATTGAGTGAATAAATTCATTTTCAGCACGAGCAATTATTTTCTAATACCTACAGAAGAGACACACATGTATAGCCTATTCTTTACCTAGAAAAGTACAATTAAAAGCATAAACATGATCATTCACCCGAAACTATCTCTGTGCTTGTTATCAAATTCAATGAAGTTTATTTCATGTTGAAATTTTTTTACTTGTCTAATTCCTTGCTCCAGAATAGAGTAAAGTGGGTATTCTCAGACTGGATTGGGTAGATTTTTTATTTATTTTTTGATAAACGTGGATGTCCGGACCAACTGCACGCATCTCGACTAATCCCACTGGACCTTGAAGTTTACGGCCATGTACTCACCTCAATGGTTCTGAGGAGACTCGAACTGGTGACCATTGGGGAGCAAAGCCAAGATCTGATCAAATGAGCAACCCCTTTAGGGTTGACTAGATTGGGTAGATGAAAAGAGATAAATGATGGAAAATCTATTTTTCTACATTAAATAGAATAAAGTTTGTTTGTTTCTGTTGCAGATGAATTTGATTGCGAAACTACTGCATCCATATATTGTTGAATATAAAGATGCTTGGGTGGACAAGGTATTGGATAGTTTCTTCATCTGTATGTTCATGATTGATAGCTACAACAAATTGCTTTTATTTGTCTAAGAGTCTATAGCTGAAGTTGATTCTTAATAAAACCGTTCATGGCCCCATTCTTCAGGTAAATTGTATATGCATCGTGACCAACTATTGTGAAGGTGGAGACATGTAAGTAGTCAATATTAACTCAAACTACTGATTTTTGTCAAGAGAACTGATACTTTGTCCCTGTAACCTGTAAAATGTGCAATGAAACAAGTCCTTTGTTGAACATTAAGGGAATTATGCTGCTATCTTGGGAATGAAGATTAACAGAACTTCCTCCATTATCGATTCATTAAAGGATGTTGATATTTTATATATTAACAAGAAAAAATGAAAAGGTGAAAATAAAAATATTATCCACTCCTTGGATATAATTGCATTGGAGGATGTTAATATTTCTTTCTTCTATTTGTGCAGGTCTGAGATCATAAGGAAGGCAAGAGGAGCATATTTTCCAGAGGAGGTAATGAGATAGAAATTCATGTAAAGGAATACCTCTTAAATGTTTAGCTAACTTATACCTAGCTTGCGACGTCCTTGTTTTTGTTTCACAGAAAATCTGCAAATGGATGACTCAGTTGTTATTAGCCATTGACTATCTGCATTCCAATCGAGTCCTCCATAGGGACCTGAAGGTTTGATTTTTATAGTCATCATCATACAATGAAGAGGCAATTTGTTTACTTGATCTTTTCTAAACTTTTTTTTTTTTTTTTCCAGCTATCTAACATATTCCTCACAAAGGAAAATAACATTCGTCTTGGTAAGAAGGCCAAAACAAGTCCTTACAGCAATTTGCTTTTCTATATTCATTTATATTATTTTTTTCATTTTGTTCTCTACATGGATTTCATAGGTGATTTTGGGTTGGCAAAACTTCTCGACGATGAAGGCCTCGCCTCGTCGGTATGAATTTGTGCGCCAAACTAAACTCGTACTTTATTGTGCAATTGTGTAGTCTGATTTCTACCTTTTCCAATGCACAATATGTAGTAGGGCCGGACAAAACTCCTGAACCGAACCAAACCGAGCAGTTCTTCTTAAGTTAAATACCCAGACGGGTATTTGAATCGAGAACCGATGATTTCGGTTTTGTTTTCAGTTTTAGATCAAGAATCGAAGAATTGAATAAAAACTGAATATATCTAATTTTTTTTAAATCTTAAATAAGCCAAATTATTTTATTTTTTTCTAAATAAATTTGCTAACTAATTAATTTAACTCAAACCCAAAATGTAATTTTCATATTTCTAATTTTCGGCCCATGTTCAATTAATTAAATTCACCTAAATTTTACCCAAATATCTTATTCTACCATAGTGCCTTTTTTCTATTTTGGAGAAATCGAATTGGAAACCTCATTCTATTATTGTGAACTCGCTTTCTTCCTTCTCTTCTTGTCATTTTAACAGTCAAATTTATGAAGAACTCAACAAAGAGAATCACAAAAGATATCACGGAATTGGACTTCGTTATTTTGTAAGAGCTAAAATTGAACATGTCATTAGTTGAAGTAATGTAGTGTTGTTGTAAATTGAAAAAAATTAATTATTGTACGGAACCCAAGAACTGAACAGCAGGACAATGTCCAGCTCTAATATGTAGTCTACTAGGCATATTCATTTTTCCATGAACATTTGCTGATAACTTCTATGCCTCAAACTAGGTTGTAGGGACTCCCAACTACATGTGCCCTGAGCTTCTAGCGGATATTCCGTATGGTTACAAATCTGACATATGGTCATTAGGTAAAAATTTTAGTAATTTTGAAGTCCACTTTTACATATCTCTATTACTAAAAGTGCTCTTTACATTTTTCAGGTTGCTGTATGTTTGAGATCGCTGCACACCAAGCGGCATTTAGAGCTCCTGTAAGTCATGTTTAGCTTTTAATATAGCATCAAACATATATCAATGTATTTCAAAACTGGCAACTAAAATAACATTTGTTCAATATACAATATTAATGTTATAACTAGAATGGCTGAATCAAACAGGATATGACTGGACTTATTAACAAGATTAACAGATCCTCGATCTCTCCACTTCCCATTTTGTACTCATCTACTCTGTAAGTCACAATCAAGCAGTTTCTTCTTCCACTGTGGCCATAAAATCTGTTCTTTATTAAGACATGAAGTTAATATTTCAGGAAACAGATAATTAAGAGCATGCTAAGGAAGAGTCCAGAACACCGGCCTACAGTGAGTTTCAAACTTATTTCTTTCTTTTCCATTATTCTCACTCACACAGCCAAATTATCATAGTGGATCCTAATCCTCGCATATCTTGACATTATAGGCTGCAGAACTGCTACGACATCCGCATTTGCAGCCATTCCTCCTTCGGTGTAACATCCCTTCTCCTGTCTTTCTTCCTGTGACATCTCCAAACAGCACAAATGAGAAAAAGAGAAGAGCATCTCCTAGACAATCTGGTGGTGAGACAGACAAACTCAAAACACAGGCAAAACTAAAAGAGAGGGGACTGTTTCCTGAATTTCAGGAAAATACTGATATTCAACCTCGAGATTTGCCAGATATAGATGCTTTGACGGAAGACAAACTCGAGACCAAGAGGGTTGATCCAACAAGTTATTCTGGAAAGATTTCTCATGACGGTGAAGATGCAAAAAGTGGGGATACAAGTTGCGATACAACTGCTTACAACGGAGATTATCAGGAAAATTTTGACTTATCGCATAAAGAAAGCATAAACGCCCTAGATGGTTCAACATTACCGTTAAATGCACTAGCTCAAGAACAAGAGGAATATTCTCCCGAGCTTGATCCAGAATTGGAAGCGCTTGAAAGAGAGATTGAGAAAATAACGGATGTGGAGCTTCTGTGCAGTGCTCATATTAATGATGAAACAGGAATAAAGGTAGATGATTCTATTTTGGGAAAATGCAATAAAATGACGTTGACCAGTACAGTCTGTTGTGATGGTGGATCTCTTTTTGGAGAAAATGAAGTTGATGGAGAAACAAGAAGCTATTCAGATCGAAATGAAAATACCCACGCATGTTCACAGCTACCCTTTAATGACATATCAACTAAAAATGCTGATATTGCTGATTGCTCGAACAAGGATGGGGATGAAATCAAAGCAGATACTGCAGGTCATGAGAAAGAAGAAATTGAACTGACAAGCCAGGCATCAAGTGACCGTTCATTGTTGAATAAACTCAGTGCTATAGTTTGTGAGGGAAGCAAGAGCGAGTGGGAGAATCCGAGCCAACAGAGGGCCAATGCTTTAGAGTCGTTGCTTGAATTATGTGCTAGGTTGCTTAAACAGGAAAAACTGGACGAGCTGTGTGGTGTGCTTAAACCATTCGGTGAAGATGCTGTTTCATCCAGAGAAACAGCCATCTGGTTGACCAAAAGCCTAATGAATACACAAAATTCGTTAAAAGGTTCAGGTTCTTAGATTGGATTTTCTATATGGTTTTTCATTTCTTATATTTTGCTGTAAAAGTGTTTTTTTGTCTTGTTTACGCAAGTTTTCTCATATAATTTGGGTATTCAAGAGGATTGTTACATGGACTGATTAAGGTTTGAATTTATTGAGATCATAAATTTGCAAGTTATTCTAGATTAAAGGAGCTTCTTGTAAAGGCACGAGATGTCACCCCATATATTGTGCAGCAGATTGTATATGATGATACCTTGCCAGTAATCTTATAGAAGACTATATGCTGACATCTTCACTGTAATCTTGCTTTCACAACTTTAAAGCAACTATATATACATGATGACATACACTATTTTGGTAGGCACGAGATGTCAATCATGTGCAAGAGCTATTTTGAATAATAGGAGGCCGGACACGAGCTGGGTCGAGACAGGTTTAGAGGATGTGATAGAATAGACTAACAAATCATCATCCTCCAACTGAGGTGTTGATGGAGGAGATTGAAAATAGGGTGTATCTTCCATGAATGTAACATCAATTGAGACAAGATATTTGTTAAGACTAGGACAATAACATCTATAACCTTTCTGGAGACGAGAATAACCAAGGAAGATACACTTCAGAGACTTGGGATCTAATTTGGTGATATGAGGGCGAACGTCCCGAACGAAACAAGTGCTACCAAATATCTTAGGGTCAACAGGAAATAGTGACTTATTGGGAAACAGGACCCTGTAGGGGATCTCACCATGAAGGATAGACGATGGCATGCGATTAATTAGAAAACATGCTGTAGAAACCGCATCGGCCCAAAAGGGTTTAGAAACATTCATCTGAAATAATAGGGCTCGTGCGGTTTCAAGAAGGTGTATGTTCTTTCTCTCAGCCACTCCATTTTGAGATGGAGTATCAACACAAGATGTTTCGTGGAGTATGCCATTCTGAACTATAAAAGTTTGAAATAAAGTTGACGTATATTCTTTGGCATTATCACTTTGCAAATTACGGACCGAAACATTAAATTGATTTCGAATCTCAGCACAAAACGCACAAAAAATAGAGAATAACTCGGAACGACTCTTCATTAAATATAACCAGGTTACACGAGAATAATCATCCACAAAAGTAACAAAATACTTAAATCCTGGTTTAGACACAATAGGACACGGACCCCAAACATCAGAATGAACTAATTCGAAAGGAACACTAGCACGTTTATTGACTCTTGGACTCGAACTAAGACGATGGTGTTTTGCAAACTGACACGACTCACAATCTAATGAAGACACCGTACTGAACTGTGGACAAAGTTTCTTGAGCAAAGGAAGAGATGGATGACCCAACCTACAATGTGCCTCAAAGGGAGATGCTACACCAGAGCAAGCAACAGAATTCGCTATTGGCGTGTCCAAAATGTAGAGGCCTCCAGACTCATGTCCTTTACCAATAATCTTCTTCGTCATAAGATCCTGAAATAAACAATGATCAGGGAAGAATGAGATGCAACACTTAAGATTGCGAGTAAGCTGGCTTACAGAAATCAAATTAAAGGATAACTTAGGTAAATGTAAGACAGACGACAGAGAAAGTAAAGGGGTAGGAGTAATTGTGCCAGACCCAACAACACAAGATGGTGACCCATCAGCTAACGTAACTGTAGAAGCGGAAGCATGTGACTTAAAAGTAGAAAATAGATCAGGATTACCTGTCATATGATCTGTGGCACCAGAATCTATGACCCATTTGGAGGACGAGGAAATAAGACACGCATTTGGTTTACCTGAATCAGCAATAGCAGTGACAGAAGGAGGTGAAGACTTCAGTGAGTCTCGATACTGTGAGAACTTGGCAAATTCATCTGCAGATATAAGGACTGACTTTTCAGACGTCTCATTAGCGGTTGCAACATGGGCCGAGGGAGCTTTTTGATTCCTGTATTGAAGCTTTCTGCAATCACGCTTCATATGTCCTGGTTTGTGACAGTAATGACACACAATTCCTCCAGAATCTTGTGTTCGAGCTTCAAACCCATGCGAGCCCCCTCCTTTGTTTCCACTCTGATGGGTTGATCTCCCAGGCTCATAATGATTATGTCGACTGACCAAAGCCCCACTAATTTGGGCAGGTGGAGTACCTTCAGTGCGGAGTACTCGACTAAATACGTCTTGTAAAGAGGAGATCTCAGAACCAGAGAGAACCTGTGACTTAGCAGTCTCAAATTCAGAGGAAAGACCAGCAAGAAAACTCATGACTGCCATTTGTTCTCGTTGGCTTTGCTGAACTTTTACATCCGGGCTGAAAGGCATTAACATATTGAGCTCCTCATAAGTTTTCTTAAACTCCATAAAATAATTCATAAGAGATTTATCTTGTTTCTCTGCACGGTAAAACGCTTTGCACACCTCAAACATGCGTGACAGGTTCCCTTTACCCGAATACAGAAAATCCAAATAATCCATCAACTCTTTAACGTATTCACAGTGTTTGATCAAGCCAATTACCTCGCTATCAATAGAATTTCGTATTTGCAGGAATATGCGAGCATCCTCTATATGCCACGTTTGCTTTGAATCATCTTTGGGGGGTTCCTCAGTCAAATGAGTATCTTTGTTAATACTTCGTAGATAAAGTCGAACGGTCTTGCTCCAATCCAAATAATTCAAGTCATTTAGCTTATGGTCTGTGATTTTAGACATTACTAGAATGACATTAGACACAATTAAATTCTTTTGCTCGTCGGCCATAGAAATAGATCTCAAGATAATAATAGCTACCCAACAAGTAAATTAGGCCCAATTACCCAAAACTGACCCAATTAACCAAGAAAATGGCCCAACACTGAAATAAGGCCCAATTACTCAATAAATAGCTTGGGCCTAAAGTCCAGATCCACAAAGAAACCTCCTGCAGCCCAATCCACGCACACTGCTCCAAATTGAAGAGCTCAGACGATCCTGCAGCCCAATCCACGCCCACCGCACCAAATTGAAGAGCTCAGATGACGATTGCTCCGACCAATCTCATCGGATGCGGCGAACTGACCAATTCAGACTGCAATTGCTCAAAATTTGACACCAGAGTCGAGCTCACCCAGACGCGGCGACCTCTTGCGACCAAACGGCGACACCAGAATCGACCTCACCCACCAGAGTCGAGCTCACCAGACGTGGTGTACCTCTTCGGACCAAACGGCGACCTCGAGCCTCAGACGAGAACCCACGTGCCACTGCCCAAATTCTAAACGGCAACGGGAACCCTACAAATATGGCCACAGGTTCGAAGGATAGAACCCTAATGCTCTGATACCATGTTAATCGAAAGAATTCTCTTATTGTATTAATTGGAGAAACAATACATATATATATACAAAGGTTAGGAAACTATTTAAGGAAAATATACTAATTAGGAAAATCTAGAAATCACGCTAATTAGTAAACTAAACAACCTTTAACATGGGGGTTTTTGTATGCAAACAATTGTAAATAACGCAACTAATAACAATGAAAATTAAATTAACGAAAACAATCAAAAGACTAACCTTGGTCCAAGTCAATATCCACCTTCGAAAATCCACAATTGATCATAGATGCAAGGATAATTCAATTCATATTTTGAATATTCACCGTTGGAATAATTTTCCTATTTCTC
>CAIGRF010089755.1:0-14453 GCA_903798235.1 Fraxinus ornus
CCCGAGCTGACTAATTGGATACCCTCTAAATACTGCAGTTGGTCAGCCCATTACACATCTGCTGAAAAGGTGATTTATGAGTCAAATATTAGCATGACATTGTGTATTTCAGCCAAAAAAAAAAAATCGTGTTCAGTGTCCTCCTAGCATAACTTCTTATTGAACAAAACGTATAATGTACTATGTAAATATATCGGTATTCAACGCCCCTTTCATTTTACGAGTGCTCATGGATTTTCTCCATGCAATAAGAATGTTTCTTTTAGCCCCTTTATCTTTTATTATTTCCCCATGATGAGTTTTGGAGGTGAAGGACGAGGAGGTCGATATGCATGCGGTTTAATTTATTGGAGCTTACTCTTGCTAAAGAGAAGACTAGTGAATGACAGGTTATGAGTTCTGACTAGAGGTGTAAATCGGGCTTGAACAACGCCTGTTTGAGGTGGCCCGGCCTAGGCTCGGTAGAGGCACGGCTCACATAATTAATTAGAACTAGCTTTGTTTTTGAATCTTGCTCGATTCTCCTTTCAATCCACTAAGCACATTGTGGGAAAAAAGTAAAAAATCATTAAGATGTATAATAATTATTTAAAAAGAAAAAAACACCTTTAATAATTGTATAAAAGAAACCAATATTATGGTTAACAAAATATAAAAATGATGGAATCTAATTAACAAATATCTCGTTACTCAATGGTTCCCATAAACATCAATCACACGTGGTGTTAATGTCATTAACTTTAGAAGTTTGTTTAATGTAGCAAATAATATTTGAGAAAATGAATGACAAACATGGACTAATACAAGACAACGTCTTTTTCTTTTAATTAATAAAGTTCACCTACAGGTTATAAGTTAAACCTATAACACAATACGTGTCTGATTTCTATGGTATGAGTCCTTCATCCGATTCCTACAAGACAACAATAATTAATTTTCTCAAAAACACTTGAAGAAATTGTGACAATTGTACAAGGCCACAACACATGTCCAAATATAATATTCATTCAACAAAAACAACAATTAAAACATTATTACCCATAAAGTTTATGATCGTCTACGTCCAATTTTTTTCAACACTGCATTTGCAGAAAGATATGCAATTTTACTATGATAGAAACGATGTTCCCGCATGGTTATGATGCAAAAGATTATGGGCAATCGTATCCCTAGCTTTCATCGCGTTAGCAGATCTCAAACCAATCTCGGGAACCATTTCATCGTCCACAAGCTCAAAGTTTAGATCCGGCTCCATTTCTTCGTTCCTCAATTCGCATATATTATGCAGAACACAACAAGCTCCAAGAACCACGGGCAAGTCTTGAAGTTTCACTTCAGTCCTTTTCTGCAAGCAGCCCCATCTCCCTTTCACTCTCGCGAACGCATCCTTAGCAATCCTCTGAATCTCCCCGATCTTCTCGTTGAAAGCATGCTGCGTCCACGTCAAATGCTGCTGCGTATAAGGCACCAATGCCCAATCCATTAGAGGGTATCCAGAGCTCCCAACAATCCAAACACCCTTCAAGAGGCCTGCATTCGCCCTCTGGTTAAGCGCGGATTTCTCCAAAACCTGATCATCAGGCATTGATCCCGGCCAACCAATGCAGATATCTGTAAACACTCCCCTCTGATCAACAACACCTTGAACAGTAATCGAATACGAAGTCTTCTGATTTCTCTCAGTATGCCTCTTGTTAAAGTAAGCAGCCACGCTAATCTTAGGAGCAATGATCGGTATATGAGTCGTATACATTGATCCAACCACATTAGGTATCGCGGAAATCGCCTCAAATTCATCCTTAATCCTCCTCACATTCTCCTCATCTGGCCATTGCAAATACTTGGGCATCAAAACCTTCCTTATGGCAGAACAAACTTCGAGCACGAGCTTATGGCAAGTCGAAATTCCCAATCCAAACCGCTTCGAAACGAGCCTAAGAGGCTCCCCTGTGGCCAATCTCCATATACATACAGCCACTCTTTGCTTAACAGGAACTGCATCTCTCAACATAGTATTCTCCTTTGCCACAACAGAAGTCAATTCATTACATATCATTTCAAATGTATTTTTCCCCATTCTAAATGCCCTTTTGAATTCCTCTTGAGGGAATTCAGGACTGTTGCATTGATCCCACCAATCTGTCGATCTAGTCTTAACCCACAGCCGCCGGCCGGGACCAGTCCCGGCCCTGGCTGCTGTATTACCCCTATTATCTTTACTAGTTTCATCAGAAATTGAAACTGAATTTTCCATTGTTATTGCACCAATTGCAACAGTGAGAGCATTAGCGCGAGATTTTCTTCTTCTAACCCCATCAATTTGATCCAAATCTTTATGACTCTCTTGAAATTCCGAGTAATAATCCATCATTGTGCGTTTTTTTTTCTTCTGATTTTCCTCGAATTGAATCCTCTCTTCCCTATTCGCCTTAGCGAACTCTTCTTGCTCGTTCTTTCCTTGATCCTCAAGCAAAATCAATGAAGTTAATATCTCCTTCAATTCCTTCGTCTTCACCCCACCCTGATTTTCACCAGTTTCTTCATCAATAACGCTTGCATTCTCCCTTTTCCTTCGCCTTTTCAGCTTGTTTTCACTCATTTCGATATGGGTTTCTTCAAAAATTTAGGAAAATGTAAAGAACAAGTTGCACCAATACAAAAAGTGGAGTAATTGGATTTTTCTGGGTACAATACAAGCTTCATACACTTAATTTGTTTGACGGAATGTGTGAATGGAAGTGTGAACACATTAAGAAAAATTGCCAAGCTACAGAATGAGAGTTTGAAAAGTTATGCCAAAGTATTTATACACATATAGATAGAGTTAGATATAGAGAGAGAAAACATGTGCGAAAGGTGTGAACGTGGTGTAAGGAGAGAGAGAGAGAGAGAGAGGTAGTTGAAGACGGTGACGCGAGAGAGTTATCAAGTAGAACGTTGTTCGATGAATCTCCTTTGGGACATTTTTCGGTAATAATATAATAATAAATATTAATTTTTTTTACTTATTTGTTTATATACACTACTATCAAGAATTAATCAAAAAAATTATGATACAGTGTAAATCTAAACTAAAACTGAATTAAATAAAGCAAAATATATTGAAATAGTGTACTTGTATTTATTATGAAGAAGAATGAGTTAAATTGGATTGAAATTCAAAAATGGTAGGGATGACAAATGGGTCGAGTCGCTTGTCACCTGTCCCGACTCGATTGGACTGAGTTGAACTCGATTTTTCCATGAGCTAATTTGCCTTGAGGTATGATCGACTCGTTATTTTGCTTATTTTATTAGTTTCTTAAAAACAAACAAAAGTCTGCCTCATGTCCACAAGAACCAAAGAACCGTGCCAAATTGCCAATTTGAATCTGCTCGACTGACCCATCTCCACATTCAAGCAAAGTTCCAAATTTGAATACTCGACTCATTTCCACGAGAATTTAGCAAAGTTCCAAATTCAAGCAACTTTTTTTTTTTTATTCCTTTCATATTTGGGAAGTAATCAAATTGAAAAACGTTTCTAACTCTCTTTTTTTATTCAATATTATTTAATGAGGTCTAATATTTTTGTACCAAACATATACATATGACATGTGTTTATAAAAAGAGTATTGGAAAAAGTTATAAAGAATTTAAAAGGATAAAATTATTTATTGTACTGTCCAATTTTCTAAAATATGCTTTTTTCATCTATAATAAAGATAGATTTATTTTTATTTTAAATTAAGAAAATGTAATAAATATAGTTAAAAATATAAAATTTTCTTGCATTTTTTCTACTACACCCCTACATTAAATATAATTAGAGTCATATAAAAGTATATTAAATGTTTGGGAGAGCTCAAAATTCAATTAAAATTGAAAATATAGTCATTATTGGGTCTCACTCGTCTAATAAAAATCAACAATAATGACTAATTTTTCAATTTTAATCCGATTTTAATCTCTACCAAACACCCTCCTAATTTGTTGATTAAAAAATGTTAAATTTAAATTAAGTTTTTTAAACATACCCGTTAATAAGTTATATAATTTTATTCCTTTCATATTTGGGAAGTAATCAAATTGAAAAACGTTTCTAACTCTCTTTTTTTATTCAGTATTATTTAATGATGTCTAATATTTTTGTACCAAACATATACATATGATATGTGTTTATAAAAAGAGTATTGAAAAAAGTTAAAAAGAATTTAAAAGGATAAAATTATTTATTCTACCGTCCAATTTTCTAAAATATGCTCTTTTCATCTCATAATAAAGATAGATTTATTTTTATTTTCACACAAATTAAGAAAATGTAATAAATATAGTTAAAAATATAAAATTTTCTTGCATTTTTTCTACTACACCCCTACATTAAATTTAATTAGAGTCATATAAAAGTATATTAAATGTTTAAGAGAGCTCAAAATTCAATTAAAATTAAAAATATAGTCATTATTGGGTCTTACTCGTCTAATAAAAATCAACAATAACGATTAATTTTTTAATTTTAATCTGAATTTAATCTCTACCAAACACATTCTAAACAGAGTCATATTACTTTGTTTTCTTCTAGCTTGAGAGAAGGAAGAGAGAAGGATATTTGAATCTTCACCGTGAAGAAAGGAAGACAAAGTCAATAAAGCAAAATAAAAATTGAAATCCATGCTACATTTTGTTCTCGTAAAATGACATATTGGGCCATTATTCGATACTCATTATTTTCAAAATACAATTTTTTCTCTTTTATTTTCAATCACATATTTTTCAATAAAATAATCTTTCACGCAAATTCAAAATCTTTCCTCGTTTTTGAAGTACACATTTTTCAACATAATACTATTTCAAAATATACTCTGGACACAAAAAATAAAAATCGAGCAGTCGCTTGATAGGTGAGTGAATTAAACGATATAACAAAAAATCACATATTATATTGATAGATTAGACAGTATAATAAACAAAATTTTAATTAATCTAATATGGGAGTTGAATAAGTTGCAGCTTCAACTAAAGTCCGACTTTAAAATTGATCCAAACTTGATTTATTTCATTTTTCAACTTTTGAATCGATTTTGCATACTCATATCAGTTTCATTGATAATCCAAGTGCGGTTGTATAATGTATACTTCCTCGATCATTTTAAGACATTGATATTAAGAAAAAAAAATGTATGTTCGTAATGAAAATGCTGATTAAATCTTAGCACAATTAAAACTAAATGTTAATTAATTTCTTGATGCCAACCGAAAACTCTATTATTTATAATCAATTTGCTATTCTGAGTTCGAGTTCCTACTCCAATTATCCGTGACCTAGAATCCATATTTTTTAAGTAATGCTATACTTACACACTTGGTTCACATTCATTTTCACATCCCTCTCACATAGGGATTGGGGCCCGCAATTTTAAAAATTGCGGGCCCCCCTATGTGAGATGGATGTGAAAATGTACACCAAGGTGTGTACATTTAGCATTTGTGATATTTTTTTTCTATGGTATGGTGTGTTACGTTGACTTTGATTTGCACCTAAAGAAGACCAAACTGTCAATCCCTCTTTCCTATAATTTTTTCATTTTTTTCGAATTTTACTGTCAATGAATATTTCTACATTTTCTCTTTCACACGAATGACTATTATACTCCGTGAGAGCTCTTTGAATAGACTACATGATCTTATTGCTCGAGAGTCGCATTTTTATTTATTGTTGTTTAAATTTATTGTCTATGTGACTATAGCATTGGAACAAGAAAATAGCAACTAAAAAAATGTGTCATTCCTCCATTAGGATTGGATCATAGAAAGAATAGATTTTTGATCAATAGGCTTCTAGATTTTGGCCAAAAAAGTCAAAAGACATATTTCAAATTCAAAAAATATTAGTTAGTCCAAACAGTTAAGAACTCTAATATTAGCCCCCATTTGTTTCTTATTTTTCATCCATAAAAATGAAAAATATGACAGTTATCCATCACATCAAGTCATCAATTATGAATTTCTATCTCTTGTGTAAGGCTCAATAACGACTATATTTTTTGGTAAGAATGAATGAAAATTCGTCCAAGTGTTAACCTATCTATACACCTAATATATCCTGATTAATGTAGAGAATTTTTTTATATCGAATAGTTTCCGTTTTTAAATCAAAGTTAAGTTACGAAAAAAAGTTAGAAGTGTATACTTTATTCGATATGTTGTAATTACTTTTTTGTTTCTTCATTCAAGAAAATATTAAGTGTATACTCTAGGACCATTATTCATGGTGGCACATTGTGTGATGCATGAAAAATGGAATAGACAGAGATAAAGCAATGTACTACAAAGTCAACAAAAGTTAAAAATTAAAAATTGAAATCTCTGCCAAATTCAATCCTGGATGTGGTCGGCAATATTAGTGTTAAAACAAACAAGTCGTTTCCTACCTTCTTGACGATACTAAAATCGTCTGATTCATGAATTGACTAGTTATAATCTCTATTGAGTTCCATTTTTAAAACTTATTTTCGATAACGTATTTTTTAATTAAATAATCTTATATTTAAACCCAAAATATTTCTGTCATTTTAATCTTACATTTTCAAAAAAAAAAAAAAAATACCTTTTACAAAATTCATTCTTAAGAAATAGGGTTTAAATAGGGACGTAATAAGCTAGCTGTGTTGGATTGAACAATCCAGCCTAAAAATATATGAAGATTGACCTGATTTATGAAATAAAAAAAAAAAAAAAAAACTCTAGAGGTAAAAATTCCGATAGGCTTGAACAATATTCAGCTTTTTCTTAACTTTTTATTTCAAGGGACGTATTCAATTCTCAAAAAATAAAAAATAAAAATGGAAATTTGTACGAACTCACCAATTTTGACACCACGATAGAAGTATTGAACAAGATTAAGTCCATATTTAATTTTGATAAAAATCAGATTTTTAATAAATTTTGATAAAAGTAGATAAAATTGCATGATTAAAAGTTGTGAATCCTATAAAATGTATGATTTAAAATGAGTTTGAAGAAAAAACGATATAAATCTTGTCTCGTTATTAAAAAAGCAAACCAAATGCTAACAATAGTGGTTTTTGAAAAATGCATGGTTTAAAAAGTAGAGAAAAATTTTAAACTTATGTGCAAAATTATTTTATTAAGAGAGAGAGAGATTAAAAATAAATTTTTATATAATGGGACTCGAATAAGAGCGTATTCTTTTGTTAACTTGATTTGAGTAGTGTCAGTACCGTCTATAGAAACTTGAATACTGTTTTAACGGACAAGGAAATAAAAGACAACATTAAATAGCACAATAAACAAGATTCGACTTTTCGTCCATGTTTGATACACATTAAAATTTTCATTTTCAACCACACAACTTTTTCTTCTCTTTTAACCACACATTCTCCATCAATCTACTATTCTAAAATACATTCTTCCAAAATAAGGTGGCTCAAACACACCCTTAATTTTTTTCCTTGGTATTACTGCCCAATAATGTTGGGCGAAAAGTAAAGGAAAATAGCAAGTCCAACGTGTTATCTGCAAGGGGCATACCGATCCAAAATTCTAACACGATTATATACTCAATTCGATACAAACTCTGATTTGTTTTCTTGGAAAAATCCACCATGCAAGAAAATTGGACAAGATTAATCCAAAAGGTCCATAAATTCTAGAAAAAGGCGGACGATATGCCCTTGGGAACAGCTATATAAAATCAAATTTTCTAATATGGGAAAACTCAAGACGGCAAATAGTCAAAAGGGTCCATGTGAATTTCTGCTAAATGTTTTTCACTAACATGTGATCATGCTATGGTTTCCCATTTATCGAGAATTTTTATTTTTTCCTGTCAATTTCTAAGATCAACTCCAAGTGGGTCATGCCTCATGTGCGTTAAAAGCTCAGAGGTTCACTGGTTCAGGTTTCCAATTACATATACTTAGCTTGTGTTGCATGCATGATTTTCAAAATTAAAATTTTATCTAAGAGTCATTTTGGATTATTATAGACAAATGCCTAGTGGAGAAAATTAAATTTAAATAATTCATAATGGAACTTCCAAAAATAAACAAGAATATTTGTGTGAGATAAAAAAGGAATTACATGGGTCAATATGAGGATGAGATTGCAATCAGTTTTAAGTCTTATTCATGCAGTTTAGTTTAATAAAGTCCATAGCAGCAATCGAATCTGATTTTAACCATGTTCTATTACTATAGAAGGATGGCACCGGGATTTCTCTCCATTATAAAAAAATTTTTTAACTTATTTTAACTGGTAAAGGATTAGATGGAAGAGAACCAAAATTGAATGCGTTTCTACTACATGTAAGAGACCACCCTCCAACACATGATATTTATTACCTGAATGATCAGATGATGCAGACATATACTTCAGATTCATGCATTGATGAAGTTAAGATAGATCAAATGGCCACGGGACACTGATCTGTGGCAAGCGGGGCCGACATAACTGACAAGAGGAGAGCAAAAGCAAGCAGCGAAATTGATTTGGTAACTATCTGAGGCAGAAATGAAGAGAAGTGACATGAGTTATGCACATAAATGAAGATACAAGGATGACATTAGCTTTTGCCTGGTACATTTACGGGTCAAATAAAAGTTTAAACATAAAAGAAGAAAAGCATAGAAGCAGCACCCACACATTTATGGCACGTTTGGTTGACAAGATCAATGACGAAAAGAAGCTAAAATCTTGTCTATTGTAGTGTCATTCTTATCCGTTCATTACCGCTAAACCAAACATATCCTAACTATTTAGTCGTGCTCAATACAATTCACGCAGAAGAGAACTTTCACCTTGTTAAGCATCGTTCTACCGTAGCAGTTGCTGTCATTAGCAATTTTGTTCTGAAAGCTGAGCATAAAGCTGAACTCAAGATCAAGTGAGAGATTTGCCAGCCCATTCTCGTTCTCGCGTTTTTGCCTGGCCAGCATTTTGTTGAATTTCTCCTTTCCCTTCTCCAAAAGAGGGTCATGCACCACATAGTCGTTCAAGTCATCACTTCGAGACATGTTATCCTGTAAAAGAATGCAGAAGAGGGCAGAATTACTGAATAGGTCCACTAATGGATCCCTGTCGGGGCCTTTTATCTCCTGTATCATATTGACATCAAAGCAGTCATTTTTTTTGGGAAAAATGAAAATTTAAAATTTAGTATATTCCAAGACTTTTACATTCTGAAGTTAAAACTTAAAACTAGTACCATTATCTGATCAAGTTTCTTTATTTCCCTTTTTCCTGTTCTATAGATGATGCACCCATCATGTATGAGACACGGGCAAATACATGATTAATAATATTGCATCACAAGACTAGCTTATGATAATTATAACATAACAAGTTTTGGTCATATGCATATAGTTCAGCATCTCAAATTGAAAACAAAACAGCAGATCTTTATTAACATAATCAATACCTTCACAAGTCACTTGCTGGAACAAAAATATCTACTTTATATGCTTGATTTCTGCGATTAAAAAGATTAAGAATGACCAAATATATTCCATTGGTTTCAGAGGAAAAAAAATTGTAGAAAATGGGAGATATTTCTTGGGAAAACACAGTTAGAATGTTAAGGATGTTGATGAACCCTTGAGTACTGGATAATTATGGAAACAGAATTCTTGTTCTTCCGTTTTGAAGCTTGTCCTTCATATGCATGTTTTCCCTCAATTATCTTTCCCCTTTTTTCTTTATCACAAGCAAAACTTAGATGAAATATCATTCCATTACAACTACAACTGCTGTCAAAATGTATAGTTCGCTACGATGCATTAGAAAACTGCAGAGTACCTTGCCAGCCTCAGGAATAAACTTTAGTCTGACTCCCATCCAATCAGACAAGTTTTCGTCCTTCTTACACGCAGATTCACCATCAGAGCCATTGGATTTGGAAGAAAATACAGACTTAAATTTCTCAAGTTTTGCTAGCACCTATCACTCATGAAATACACTAATAAGTAAAAATGTACTAAGAATGAAAATAAGAATGTAAACAGGGAAAAATAGGATAACATAAAAAAATACAAAACATCTCCACATAAAAGGTTCAAACCTAAATCTTGACACCCTCTTTTTACTCTTTGTTTAATCCCTATTTTTAATATAATTTAAGATAATTATAGATGCATCGTGAATCCCCATTCTTTCAGCAGTCAGCTGGACCAACGCTTCTCATTTTTTTTTCATCCTTCAAAAGTTGAGAGCTCAACTATAAGCAGTACTAATATGCACAGGGGACCTTTTCTGCAAAACATAAAGTCGAAAACTAACTGTGTTTTCCTAGCATGCCTCTCAAACGTACTTTCCCTATAGACAGAAGGTATGATCTAGGTTGCCCACCACCACAATCACCATCCCGGAGGGCCAACTTGCTAATAAATTTCACTTCCTAATTATTGTAAGTCAAGCTAAAATCATAATATCAACAAAAACAAAATATTGCAGCCAAATCCATCAGGGGAAAAGTGAAAAAGGTGTTCAGAATGGGAGAAGAAAATATAAGATCAAGCACTAAGTTCTCAGGCATACTTCATCTTCCTGTCCTTGACGCCTGCGCCTCTTCTGCTTTTGAAGCCATCTTTCTCGTTCCGCTTCCCCCAGCAACTGTAAGTCTGCATCTGCATTAGCCATGATTTCAGCCCTGGCTTCTGAGCCTATTCCCTTTTTCTTTAAAAACAACTTATCCACTTTTGATCGTTCGTCCTGATTTTCACCACCGGACCTGGTAAACATAAAATTGTGTTATAATCTTGAGATTCTTTATGTCACACTGTTTCAAGTAACTAAAAGGAACAAAACTTACTAGCAACTTAAAGGAATAAAAACTCAAAAGAAATTTTGTGACTATCAAATAAAATCACACATCAGTAATGCACAATATAAAAGAGAGACACCATATTTCACTCAAAAGTTAATATCGATTGTCTATCCATTTCAAGTGATCAAAATAATTAATTTGAATGTCCATGAGCACCTACACATGCTAATACACAAAGACAGGAAACAACGAGAAGAAGCTAATTGCTGCAACTTTTCAGCACTGACTATTGCCTGAAACTAGTTAAAGTTGAATGAGGGGAAATATAGCCTTTAAATTTGAATTACCAAACCAATGCTAGGTGAAATTTCCTGAAGTAAATTGAAAGCAGAATCATTTAATTCGGCAGAAATGACTCTTTAAATCTAATTCCACGATAAATAGTTTCTATCCAGTAAAACTATCTTCTCCAAGTTTCAACGAAGTACTTGACAACTAAGTTGTAGGAGCCACACATATAGAAATGAATGCAAGTACGTCTTGAGAAACTGAGCCAAAGAAGAGTGACAAGGTAAAGTTGCATGAAGTTTTTAGAAGCCTACAATGTACATAGACACTCGTGGTAGACAAAAAGTCCTAAACATTGGTATGATCTTGTTCCCGAGCAGTATCAGTACATACATATCTTTTGTCAACACACGCGGCACGCCCATGTAGTTAACAGAATATAGATTATGCTTGGGAAAAAAAATATGTGGATAATAAGTCTATAGTTATTGGTCCTACCGAATGTGTAGATAAAAAGTATGTACAACCAGCTTAAATTACAATTTAAGTTTAGTCAAACATGCACATAGTTAGATATGCTAGAAGTGCATGATTCTTTATCAACATCTGCATGTTGCATGAATTTAGCCCATACATAGGTGCTGAAGATGATATATAGAACTCCTTGGTACAATGTAAACTGACAGGATTTTGCAATATTTGTTTTATCTTGATCACACGAGATACTGAATGACAATAAACAACAAAACATCATGCTCAAAAAAAAGTATGGCCTATACCTTGGTGGTGATGCTGCACGATCCCCAGATCTTCCACGCTCTACACAAGCCAAATGTAAGTGTAAATGTTTGTCCCATAGATGCTCAAGACAGAGGATAATGAACATATACTATTATAAGCAGCATGCCAGTTCCAGATACTTTAGAGTGCCAAACAATTGTAAACAATTATCAGGACACATTTGATAAGTTTGCTTACCATTAAAGGACAAAAAAGATTGGTTGGCAGCATCAGGGTTACAATGGCTGCATCATACAACTGGTACAGAATGCTTAGCTGATGCAATGCAAAGTGAGAGATCATTACCTTGAACTGGTCATAGACTGCTTGCAATAATGCACGTTGCCTCATTAAATGGGTAGAATTGTTGATACACTTCATTGGGGTTGTCCGCACAACAGCCTAGGTTTCCATTTTATGAACTTGACAATATAGCTAACAATATTATCTTCTGTTTATTCTATAACAGTCTGTAGCAATTGTTCACAGCACTTCATTTCATATATGCTATAATGCCTTTAAATGATTTGAGCTTATCTAGAATAATTTCAAAGTATGATTTTGATGTTCTAGTTTGGATAATCAGCTTGCATCAGAGAAAGGGGAGTATAACAGCCACCTCTCCTTTTTTGAACTTCTTCGGTGTTCAGTTTCCTACATTCTCGTTCTTTTTATTTTTTATTCTTAATTTTGGTGTGGTGGGGAGGGAGGTGGGATAAATTAAGTGCGACAGCCTGCAGGTGGTACCTCTACACACTCATCAGGGTCAACTCTTAGAAGGATTGCTAAATGAAGTAGTACTATTCAATAATGACAAAAAGATTACAAGGAGACTATATAAAGTGTAAAACCTTAGATAACATATAAATCCAAAATACCCTTAATAAAGAAACTACGTAACTTATGAGTTTCGATGCTCAACCACTAATTCCAATTTCTGTATCTCAATGATAGTGTCTCAGAGGAAGAATAACTTCCCCTCTAAGCTATTTCAAATCACAAGCCATTAACAAGACTATTCCTCTTTACCATTTCCAATGATGAACAGGAAGCTCAAAATTACCACTTCCAGCATAAGAACTTCAGTGAAGGCATCCATATTTTTATTTCATTCACAAGGTATCATATAAAATAGCTGAAGTGTAATTTCCCCAGCATACATCTGCACAAAGTGGTCTCTCAACACTATTTGAACATGATCAATCCACATAGTTGGTGAGATTCAAAAGTTAGAGAGAGAGAGAGAGAGGTCTGAAATACAAGTAGTTTAATGTTCTCTGAAGAAATAAGTACTTATGTTAGAATATGTTTCTTTTTCTATTAATTTGTATTTCCACTTTGAATGTTTGGCTCGTGTACCACTCTTGAGAGGTCTGAAATACAACTAGTTTAATGTTCTCCGAAGAAATAAGTACTTATGTTAGAATATGTTTCATTTTCTATTAATTTGTATTTCTTCTTTGAACGTTTGGCTCATGTACCACTCTTGAGCAGTCAAATGAAGGTTGCTTTATGCACACCTCTAGGATGTGATTCAATTAAAAAAGTTTGACATTATGAAATCGATTATAAAATTGTATGTTTTCTTTTAACATCCATGACTTTCTATGCTCAGTTAATGAGCAAATTGAAACATTCAGTATGGTCATAGCCAAAGAACGAAATGAGATCATTGATATGAATATCTGCACCAAATCGGCAGTAAAAAGTGTATTGTTGTCATTAAAATAACAAGTTCGTGGAGTTTAAAAATTCCAAAACAGAAGGTGGGAGGGGGCCAGCCTCTGATGAACATAAATACCATGGCCCATGGCCTTATTAATGGTTTAGTGAAAATTAATGTGGAAGCAGATTCAAGTATTGAAGAAAGCTGATCCTATCAAACCAAAAATATATTGAGAATAAAGCGGACTCCTGAGCATGCAGCAGGGCAGGGAACTGAGCCAAAATGAGACTATTACAAAAAATAAAATAAAATAAAAAACATAAAATTCTGCAGATAATTCAACTCACCACTGTGTAATTGTTGTTTGATAGGCAAATCTCCAAGCTCCATGCGTTTTCTCAGTATCTGCTGACGCATTTGTGCATCAAAACTAGCTTCATTTTAATCACTATGGTCAAGGGACTCGGGAATCCAGCCTCCAATTGTATCAATTGTTCTTCCCTCTTTGTGCTCAAAGCTTCTCTGACAGTTAACCGCACATCCCTTTTTATTGATGCATTGGCTGAATTCTGCATTAGTAAGTTCCTTCAGACTCGTCTTGCATTTAAAACTCCGGCAGCACTTGTAAGTTGCACATGAATCTCTTTTACAAATATTGTAAGAAACTATTGGAATTTATAATTCCAACAAGACTTCCAACATGCATGTTTAGAAATAAAAGGGTAGGTGCATATTAATTTAACAAATTTTATGCATGCACAAGAACACTGAGTACATGCATCTAGGACACTATAACCACTCTTTTCGCTTTATTTCAATTAGCCAGTATTTCCAAATAGACTTTGTAATTTCGAAATTATCCCCATTCTTTGTTACTGACCTTTGACTAAATTGGATTGCCAAGTACATTATCAGTTTTCTGGAGCCAAATTATCCTAGCATGAGCAATGTCATCTT
>CAIGRF010089761.1:0-22226 GCA_903798235.1 Fraxinus ornus
GTGACTGATATCAGATTGCCACCATAATAGGCCAGTAAAGACAATTACAGCTAGTATCTCTACAATCTTGAGGCCAGATAAAGATTCATGCTTTCTTTCTTTCAATCCTCTTCTAAACAAGACTGAAAACTGTTCCACCAACTTGATGGCCATTGCTTAACATTCTTGTCTTCTGTTCCTTCATGAAAATGACCATCACATTCTAATCTGCCTTTACTCTTTGAGCAAGATTAGCCTTATAAGCAGACAACAAAAGCTGCTTAATTGAAGTTTGATCTTCCTGTGAATCATCTGTAGAAACTCCTGGAAAAACCGACATTTCATTCTGGAACTTTGTTATTTGGACTAAAAAAATTTAAAAGTACTTTACATACCATTTGCAAGATCTAACAGGAAATCTGAAGGATTCATGATAACTGTTGGAGCAAACTGAACGCCCAAGAAGTAATCCATAGCGTTCGAGCCCTTCCCGCAGTATAAAGGATTGCCTCGGACAATAATAGCACCTTGTGGAACATGTAAAACAGCCTACTGGATGGCTGGTGAATTGTCATCACAATTGTTCAGCCTCCATTAGCTAACTCCCATAATGTGGATAAAATCTTTTGAACAGTCGTAGAATCGAGGCCAGATGTGGGCTCATCTAGAAGCAATATACTAGGATTTATGATCACTTCTTATCCAATGCTAACCCTTTTCCTTTCACCCCCAGAAACGCCTCTCATAAAGGGATATCCTACAATGCTGTCCCTGCAGGGTGAATCCAAGTTGAGTTATCACAGCTTCTGTAAATATCACCTTTTCCATTTTACAGAGCCTATTAGGCAACCTCAAAAGAGCAGTATATACTAATGTTTCTGTCAGTCAGGTGAGGGTGCATAACATCATCTTGTGTGACAAATCCTATGTTACCTTTCATAGTACTCGAGAAGGGCTTGCCGTTGTAAGTTATATTACCCTCGAGATGCCCAGCAAGTCGATCACCAAGTGCTGTTAATAGAGTGGTTTATGGACCTAGCATTGCTAGAATTTCACCAGGCAACACCGTTTTTGTAACTCCTTTTAAGATTGTTTTCTCTTCAGATTTTGATTTCTTCAGAAATCCTCTAGTTTTGCTTTTGATCTTGTAATCAACATCCTCAAACTGCATATTGGTTGTACATTAGAATACTGAAGTTAACTAAAGGACAATGGATAATTTGTATTGGAACTCATATTTTAATGATGTATAATTTTTATACTAAAGAATTTGCACCAACTACAACACTTTTTACTAAACCATTTCAGTTCTTAACACGAGCATAAGTAGATCAATAACCAATCTTTAAATTCAAATTACAAAACCATATCTCATTTGAAGTCTTCGACTCAATTCTAGCGGATAGTAATCTATTAACTAGCACTAATATCTTCTATTTAGGTCTGTTTGGTACAAATTAAAATCAGATTTTAATTCAAGTTAAAGTCAAACAATCAATATTAACCACATCTTTCATGGTCCCAAAGTTTTTCAACCACATTTCAAAAACTTCTATCACAATCTACTAAAAATCTAATTTTAATCCCCACCAATCACCCTCAAACTTATGTCTGTTTAGTACAAGTACGTTATATTCATATTTTCTGCAATCCCATTCTGATGTCGAGAAATTCTTTCTATATCGAGCCTCACTGTCCCTTTATTAAATACAGGAATCCTCAAAGTGCTCGTCGCAAAGTTCCAAGCCATTTTTTTTAATAACCATAGATGTCCGGACTTACTTGCGTGCAGCTCGACTAATCGCACGGCAGCCCTAACTATTTCAAAATATTTAATATTTATACTAAACAAGATTAAAGAAAACCTGAAGTCTCAACATAATGTACCTCTCTCTCTATCACTATAACTCAAATTAGAGAAAACCCAACAAGTAGGATTGTAGTTATTAAGTAATTACACGTTATCTTTTGACATTGCAAGCACGAATAAATGATTGGATAAAATTCATACCCTCAGATTAACAGGACAAATAGCCTTCTTGAAAATGATCGGACTTCCATTAACCGATGGCTGTTGAGTCTGCGTTTTTCCGTCATCATTGATTTTGAATAAAATTTCGTTCTTGGAGAATTTCAGTTTTCTTGTTTTTAAGATTTACGCTAGTAAATCTTGTTACTTCTGTTCTGCGTCACCGGGTACCGTAGCATACAGGCAGGCTGCCCGGGCACTGTGACAAGGGGGCACCTGCCTCCAATAGGGGGCGCCACATGGCCCCCCTGTCACGGTGCCCGGTCACCGTAGCATATCTCTTATATCATTCACACCTTCGGAATTCTCCCATTCTAGAGGTGTGGGACATAGGTTAAAATTTTCGTTCTCGTTTTTCTACTCATTTTCAATCATACATTCTTTAATAAAATAATATTTTTTCATCACATCAATAAATATTCCTTCTTTTTCAATCACACATATTCTCCATCAATCTACTATTTCAGAATACATTCTTTAATTATTGCAACTAAAATTAATATGTTGTAAAAGTCAAGGAGTTAGTTGCAAATAATTGAATTTGAGTTATATGAGATCTAGGGTTCGAGAATGGAAAAGNACTCGAGCGACAGTGTCATCCGAAAATTTTTAATTCACATTTTTAAGACTTTTTGTCCGACCCATTCAGCCCTCGTTTGGTGCACATTATTTCCAAAAGAATGCATTTTTTTGGTTGATTTGATGGGAAATATGTGGTTGAAAAAGAAGGAAAAGTTATTAATGTGATGGAAAATATAATTTTATTGAAGAATGTGTGGTTGAAAATAAGTAGAAAAATGAGAATGAAAAAAAAAATGTGGCCCAAACAGGGGCTCAATCTCAAAACCTTAACTATAAATATCAAACGCCACATAATGTTTTTTCGTAGGGTTGAACATCAAGAATTCATACAGTCTTTATATCCTCTTCACAAATTAGCTTTCAACATTCGTTCTTTGATTGATTCTTGACGGTAAAAACATCACATCCTCAATTTAAATACCGAATCGCTACTTCCTACATATCTGTCACAGTTGAATACAATAGAAGAATTCGAGCGAACACTATATTATGTTAGAATCTTGAATTAGGAATTAAGGTGATCATTAGATGAACTTGCTTTGTCCTAATATTCATTACATACGCGAATCTTTTATCAATCATTGTTTGAAATCTTCTTATACTTTCCATTAGTTTGAAGTAGTTATTTCACGGTGAAAAATATTCACAACTATTACCATTCTTTGTTTGTCTTTTTATCAAATAGGAGATAGTAAAAGTAGACTAAATTTGAAGTATGGTCCTCACAGGAACGATAATCTGGACTCAAAAGTTCACTATATTACTCGTTACGATATCGTATACTTGTAATATAAAAAAACGCAAGAATAATATATAAAAAATTTCGTGAAATCTAGAATAACAAAAACATTTTATTTGATTTCTTCTTCTTCTTCTTTTCCACGTGGTGTGGAAATTCTCTTGACACTTTGAATATATTTGTAGAGTTTGTTTACACCAATGGTGTGACCAATCTTTTAGAGAAATGTGGTATTTACTTCGGAAATGAAATCTATTTATATACTTAGGTATTCTTCGAAGAATCATGCTATACTGTTAGGTGCATTAACATAATTCTTGACATAATGTCATTATGTCATTGGACTATTTTAAATACAAACAACTTTTTCATCAAATCATTTGTTATTATTTCAGATTATATCATTACATCTGTTAAATTTCTTCTAGCGAAATAGCAACATCCTTCTTCGAAGGGTCTCGCTAATTAGTGGTAGATACCAAATTCTCTGTTAGAATAATGGGAAAATTAGGCCACTTACGCTCCAAAATAAAAAAATTAGAATAATAATTTTAAAATTAATTGACATTTTTAATCCTGTAATTAATACGGTTAAAATCCCCAAAACTCCATAAAGCCCCAAATCACCCGTAGGAAATTACAGACTAAGTCAGTCTATACTTCTTACATAGAATCAAGTAAGGCTTTTTTTTTTTTTTTTTAATTTCACCCATGCATTTGATTTTATATTACTTGATTATTCCTTTTATCATCTTGAAATATTCGTTTGTAGGTCTAATTTTTCACATGCCTACAGATTTCCATTTTTCTTTTTTTTTTTTCTTTTTTTGTGTTTTTTCGTTAATTTATTCCAAAACTTGAAAATTCAGCTCACTTGAGTATCAAAAGAGGCTTAATACACTAATTTTAATACCAGATCATCCAGTCAAGTGCATTAACTTGCTTTAGTTTCGTTCATTTTCCATTTTTTGCTTAATTCATAAATAGTGAAATGAACAACCAAAATGGGGTGAATTCTGACGCAAAGGCAGGCCTTGCAATGGCAACCGTTGCTATTTTTATCTTTGAGTTTGTCACTTTTTTTTGAGTTTGTGTCTGTCTTTTTAAAAAAAGTTACATAGTTTTTGAGTGTTCAAATATGTCCACCATGTGTTTGATGAAATGTCCAATTAGTGGAAGTTTTTTTATTGACAAAGTTTGACAAGCTTTTTTGTCTTCTATCTTCCCAAAGCTAAATGTGGTAAAATTGTGGTATTTGTTACTTTTTTAAGTTTGTGTCACTTTTTAGTAGTGTGTGTCACTTTTTTGAGTTTTGTCACTTATTTTTTGGNAATATGTCCACCATGTGTTTGATGAAATGTCCAATTAGTAGAAGTTTTTTTATTGACAAAGTTTGACAAGCTTTTTTGCCTTCTATTTTCCCAAAGCTAAATGTGGTAAAATTGTGGTATTTGTTACTTTTTTAAGTTTGTGTCACTTTTTAGTAGTGTGTGTCACTTTTTTGAGTTTTGTCACTTATTTTTTGGAGTGTGTCAATTTTTTAAGTTTGTATCACTTTTTGAGTGTGTCACTTTTTTTTAAGTTTTTTCTTTTTTTTTTTGAGTTTGTGTCAATTTTTTTAAAAAGGCAAAAAAGTGACACAGTGTCACTTTTTTATTTTACACAGTATTTTTTACTTACTAAAAAATCTTTCATATGATTTTTCAAATCATTCCTAATTTTAAGGGTATTTTTGTAAGTACCCCGGAATAATTATCTGTACTATCCAATTTCTTTTATTGGGCCCAAAATCATCCCAGATCCAATATGAAATCTTCTCTTAGAAGTTTCAGTTGTGGACTCATATGGAAATATTGTGAAGCCCAATTTTCCATTTCGTAAAGACAATTTTAAGTCGAGAAAAATAATACCAAAACTTTAGTTGCAATAATTAAAAAATTAGAATATCTTTATTAGCCCCTATTTGTTTGTTTAAAAATCAAATTTTTAGTAAATTTTAATTAAAAAAATGATAAAATATATAATTGAAAGGTTGAAAAAATTTGTCAGTTTCATAAAATGTATAGTTGAAAATGAGTTTCGGGAAAATAATTTTGAGAAAATTAGGGTCAAACATAGAGTTAATCTATCTAGAAACTAAAATTTTCACAAAATAAAATAAAAATAAAAATGTCAGAGACAGAAAATTCTCCCACAACATGTTGTGTACAATCATTATTGTTTAATTTGTTGTCATATCTTTAATTTATTATGAAATAGTACAAAGCACATGTCTGCTACATGCTTTAATCAACCTAATACAAAATGCTGCTTCCATTAATTGTACTCTCCACAACCTTTGCTTTGTTAATTGTCCATTCATTGCTACAAAAAGGACACCGTCCTTTTATGAATGGTCGATATTTTTCTCTTTTTTATTTACGTGTGTTACCTGTGTTTATTCTAGTGTATATTAGGATATCCAACTATGTGATTTTAGCACAAAATATTGTTCGGTTCGAGAATTTATGTAGTATATTCACATTCTAAATAATTTTTTGTTCTTTGGATCGATTATTGGAGATTTATATTTATGGCAATTGTTAAAAATCGTAAATAACAATTGTCGCTGGTTATAATCTTTCAATTGGTTACCAACAATTCAACTGAACTTGATATGTGTGGCACTGCAAATTCAACGTAGTCATTGTTAGAAAATTTATTAGTTGCAATACTATAAAGTGTAGAAAATTTATCGACTGATCGTGTCTCGTGACAGCACGATATCCTAAAGTGAAATTGTCCGTCGATATCTGCTGCGACCTCCGTGAACAATCACTTACAGGATACAACGATCAAATAACCCAATTGTGCAGCAATCACAAATGATTTTCAGAACTCTCAAGTGCACTCCAAAAACATGTAAAACAATGAATAATATTTTTCTGTATAGAAATATATAATCTCGTTTTTTGTTATACTTTTCTACTGCCCAAATGTGTGTTTATATAGGCAGAAATTGATGTAACTTCTTCCACCATAATCTAGTATTAAGTTGCAGGTTTTATGGCCAATTGTAATGTGTTGTTAATATTGGACAGTTAAAACAGTCATATTATACTGGCTGGTTGACTCATTAAATAATTTCGAAAATGATTAAAAAATAAAATAATTATTATTGGAATCAAGAGAGCCCAAGAGCCCAATGCCCAATCATAGACCTTTTAAATATAATGCGTGAGGCGTGGCTCGAACCCCTAACCTCCCACACTTTTTACCAGTTGAGCACTTCATCTTAATTAATTATTTCTTTCACATATTATATTTATTGTATAAATATATAACAGTCATGATCGACAGTAATGTAAAACACACTAGAAATTTTAATAAAGCGCTTATCATTTAAATATAAAACTTAACCATCACGTATTAAACTACAATTATAAAGAATATCGTTGATCCACTAGAATCAGTAGTGTCCAAATATAGTCCCTAAACATTGCATAATTAACTATTATAGGTAAGTTGTCATATTAAAATCATTAAAAGATGGTGCCAATTGGACAAATATCTCGACAATTAGATTTGTGTGAAATTTTAGTGGAAAAGTACAATTAATAATTAAAACCCAACTAATTATAATTTGCTGTTTTGTTTTGATAACGAAGGCATCTAAATCGTGCTTAAACAGGCTGTTGGGGGATCATGCCACGTGGTCTGTCTGTCACTAAATAAATCATGACCACGTTACACATACTTTATATTAGTAATTAATTAATTATATTATAATTGCTAAATAAATTAATAATTTATTGTGATGCTCGTAAAAAATTCTAATCTCAATTTCAATATTTGAAAAATTGATTATTTGAGAAGCGTGATTATAAAATAAGAAAATATTACTAAACTGAAGAGAAAAGTAATTTTTTTCTCAACTCAAAATAAAAAAGAAATTTTCCCACTTTTCTTAAAACAACAAACTTCAGATTTAAGCATCTGTTTGGTACATATTAAAATTTTCATTTTCAATCACACATCTTTCAATAAAATAATATTTTTCATCACATCGATAGCTTTTTATTTTTATTTTTCAACAACACATTATCCATCAATCTACTATTTCAGAATACATTATTTCAAAATAATGTGACTCAAACACACCCTTATGACTTACGAGTCAACAATGGAATGCTTTTATTATTCTCTCACTTTTGTAAAGTGGAGTTGCAAAAGGAAAATAAAGAAAAGGTGTATGAAAGAAGCATACAAATGTAGCAGTTGTTTCTTTGGATAATGATGATCGCTCGCAGGCGACACCGTCCCTCCTCCTCTTTTATTTATCTCTTCAATCTGCCGCCACTCCATTGCATAAATCTTTTTGTTTATACTATGGGTTCATTTTGTCTCATTGTAACTTTATGCATGCATAACTTTTAAGTAGCGATTAGTTAGATTTGAACTCACGAGTCACAACTTTTGCGAGTTCTAATCGAGATCAACAAATTGTAACTTGACAAGACGAAACTCACATTAAAAGATCTACATAAAGGGGCGATGGTCCCCTAGTTAAGCATTCCTCTATGATACACCATCAAAATACTTTAATGAAAATTTCTCTCTTCTTTACATTATTCCAATAATCATTCTACTAAATCTCATTAAGTTAATCTACAATTATCACGACTGTTTTAAATTTCAAATATCGATAAGAGCATAATCTTGTATCAATCAATATGGGAACAATAACTAACATATGAGAATTTATACCACTACAATAAGATCAACATCTTAAGGTGAAACTCAAGACTCAATAGAGTTGATTCAGAAAAAATACAAATTGAATCATATAATATTAGTATAACACAAATACACAATCATCAAGAACTAAAAGATTACGATGCTTTGCTATCGAGATTATGAGGATCACGTGCCTCGCACATACCAAGTCGACGACTACAAATAAACGATATATTAAGAATATACCTGGAAGATAAAAGACTCGTAAAGGTTGAGACGGTGTGTGCAATTTTATAAACTTTTTTCGTCAAAGGGGGTAATATTGACAATACATAACGAAGAGTCACCAACCTATACGAAAGTAGACATTTATAGGTGGGTCCCAGAAGTAGTTAGGGATTTGAGACTAAACTTTGGTATGTCATTTTCAATTAATAGTTATGGGCTGGAATTGCATGTGGGAATGTGTTTTCAGTAAAATAGAAACTCATGGCGGTTTCTCTTTCTCTACATTTAAGGCCCGTATGACTAATGCCCTTAGTCTCGCAGCCCATCTACCTTGCTTTTATCTACGTTTGGCTTTGGTAAGGTAAGAATTTTGAAAAGTCAAAAATTGTTTTTAAAATTAAAAAAATTGAATTTTAATTTTTAAAATAATTGAACGTGTTTTGTCTTATTAGAAGATCTCATAGAAAAAAGTTAACATAACGTAACTTTCTCAAAAAGTTCTTCTATAAGAAATAGAAAAAAAACAGAAATTCTGTCAAATGTACTTTATGCAAAATACTATTTTATCGTGTATACAAAATATTCTAATGTGATGTTGCTAATATTTGTAGCCCAATACATATGTGTGTTTAGTTTGAGACGAACACTATCAATTAAGATTGTTGAAGTACGAAGAAAGTTCATGCTTTGATGAAGATATTATCATTTTGTAAATGGGTGGCAAGCAATGAGAATAGACACTTTCTTATTGTGTACATAGTATTAAGATTTATTTTCCCACATATTCGTAGATTTATGTTCCCACATAGTGCCATTCTATCCTAACAACTCAACTTAACGGTAAATTTTATAAATATTCTTGTAGCAATAAAATTATAGCCGCGAATGATGGAAGAAATTATATTATTTTGAACCCTAATTCATTGAACACTACACAACAAACTACGAATTTATGAATTGATCCACACATTCATCAATTCAAAAAGAACAAAATTCCATCCCCAACCACAAAATTTCATTTTTAACCCCTCACTCACACGCACACAATAATACAAAAAAGCATCCCATCATCGCACTACACGACATCGTTTTCGTTCCCCTCCTTCCCTCTCTACAGTGTCTTTTTCTACTGTCGGATCTGAGTCCCACAGTTAAAAACCTCCATTTCAACACTGTCCGATCTCCTCCACGCATTCTCTCTCTAAAACTGTACACTCCCTCGCTCTACAATCCGCCATTGAAATTTTGTAGAATAACCCTAAGGTTTGAGCGCTGGCCCGCCCCGCCCGAGTGGTAGTTGGATCGGGCATTGTGACGGGGGCTATTATCGATGGGAAAAGAACGATGAGCAAAGCTGGAGAACGAGAAGAAGACGAAGAGTGTTTTCATGATTCCCTTGACCACCGCCCGAGTGGTAGTTGGATCGGGCATTGTGACAGGGGCTATTATCGATGGGAAAAGAACGATGAGCAAAGCTGGAGAACGAGAAGAAGACGAATAGTGTTTTCATGATTCCCTTGACCGCCTGCTTTCTTCATCTAACACCTCTTGCTCCTGTTCCCCATCCAATTCGGATTCTGAAGAGGATCCTAACCCGAATTTCAGCTCCGGTGCATCACCAGAAAGCAATGCCGTCACACCCAACCCAGTTCCCAGGTTCCCCGTGGGGATGTTCCGCAACTATGACGTTTGGATCTCCCAACCCTCATCCGTTGAGGAACGTCGACTCCGCCTCCTGCACCAGATGGGCCTCACCAGTGACCATTCCCTTCTCCGCCACCGCCCTTCCCTTTCGCCCTCCTCTCAACCGAAATTCTTTAATCGTTCCATCTCTTCGGATCACTCGATAAACCCCGGTGAGACCTTTTCTTACGTTGATATTAAAAAAAAGAATTCCAAGACTCCTAGTGATAGTGATATCTTTGATAATAGTGATTGCGATAATGATAACAGTAAAGTATCTGGAATTGTTCGATCAAAATCGGAGGGGGAATGTAACTCGAGTTCTGAAATTGTTTTGACTAATTCAATTTCTACTGCCTCACCAGTCAACGAGGGTACTGGTGGGATTGGTATATCTGTAAACAATGATCATAAGAGCCATATACAAAGCTGTCATGACAATGTCAAGAAATCAAGAAACGACAATAGTTTACCGATGACCAGTGTGGTTTCCCCAAATAAGCCGCCGAAAGGGAAGATTAGAACAGATTCCATTCATAATGGGAGCTTTAGTGAATCATTGCCTATTTTGGGGAATGAGGAGCTGGACAAGGTAGTGGAGAGTACTGGGGCAGATGATGTTAATGCGGTGTGTATGATAAAGAATCTGGATAATGGGAAAGAGTTTGTGGTGAATGAGGTGAGGGAGGATGGGATGTGGAAAAAAATTAAGGAACTGGATACAGGGCGGCAGTTGACCATGGAGGAGTTCTCTGAGATGTGTGTCGGGACTTCTCCCATCGTGCAAGAGTTAATGAGGAGGCAGAATGTGGAGGATGGGAACAAGGATGCTCTGTCTGCAAAAGCGAATGGGGGCGGATCTAAGTTGAAGAAGAGAGGGAGCTGGTTGAAGAGCATAAAAAATGTAGCGAGTTCTGTAACAGGGCATAAGGAGAGACGTAGTAGTGATGAGAAGGATACATCATCTGAGAAGGGTGGGAGGAGATCGAGCTCTGCTACAGATGATAGCCAGGATATTTCTTTTCACGGGCCCGAAAGAATTCGGGTCCGACAATATGGGAAGTCTGTCAAAGAGCTTACGGCAGTATACAAGAGCCAGGAGATACAGGCACACAATGGGTCAATTTGGACTATAAAGTTTAGTTTGGACGCCAAGTATCTTGCAAGTGCTGGTGAGGACTGTGTGATTCACGTGTGGCAGGTTTCGGAAACGGAGAGGAAGGGGGATTTGTTGTTGGATAAACTGGAAGATGGGAATTTTAATCTTCTGTTTCTGGCTAATGGATCACCAGACCCTTCTTCAATGTCACCAAAATTAGACAGCCATTCAGAGAAGAGGAGGAGAGGGAGATCGTCAATAAGCAGAAAATCAGTTAGCTTTGAACAGATTTTGGTGCCAGAGACGATGTTCGCCCTTTTGGAGGAACCCATCTGTTCATTTCAGGGGCATCTGGATGATATTTTGAACCTTTCGTGGTCCAAGTCTCAGGTTAGTTTGCGAATTCCTCGAGATCTTTTATTCTGCCCTTCCATCAATTTGAGGAACAAGTTGGGGTTTTCCTTATATTTTCGATTTATAGTTGGAAATTGAAATTACTTGTATCATTCAAATGATGAATTAATTAAGGATTATTATACTTTTAAATAATCTGTTCATGCAATGTAGACCATGTAGCCATGTCTTACTATCTGTATAAAAAGGGATGACATATAGTCGAGCTTATTAATCTTTCGTTATCCACAAGATTTATCTTGCACTAGTTTAACTGAACAAGTAGTTGTGCCCAGGAGTACCATTTATTTTTGGTATTCAAGTGAATATAGATTGTATGTGATGAAAGTGAAATTTGTAAATAATGTGAGGTACACTTGTGGAAGCCCTGTCTCTTCTTCAACCTTCTGCCCCCACTCGAAGAAAATACCGAAAAAAGAACTAGACAAGAAATATGCATTTTGTTTGAGTTTAACAGGCCGATGCAGAGATGGATGTCAANCCCCCCCCCCCCCCCACAAAAAAAAAAAAAAAAAAAACTCATTTTAATGGATGTCCAACAGGGCTTAGTGTTATGTATCTGATTTAGGTACTGACTGTTCCTCATACTTGTTTGTTTGTACTTAAGATGAAGTCAAATGATTTTGAGTAGAAATGTAATGGTTTGGACTTAAGTTGAGATTTAAGTCAATTGCAATATAGATTTCCAAGGTTTAATACATAGATGAATCATATTGGAGAAGCTAAATAAATTTCTAAGCTTCCTGGAAATCCATAGCAAGGGAAAAGTAAAACAACGGAGCAGGTCTAGATAACTTACTCTCTTTTTATTTTTTAAGTAAAAAATTAACTTTTTTGGAAGCATCTATTACATTATTGTCAGAATAAGTAAATTTTTTCTACCTTTGATCAATAAAAAATTATTTTTATTAAAACTTACCTATTTACTTATAAGTAAACTTTTTAAACTTACCGTCCTCTAATCAGGCAGGTTATTTCCATTTCTGAATGTTTCAAGTTTTTTTGTTCCCTAGTTTCTCTGTCTTATTGAATGCTGAGGATGTGATATGTGCATCTATAGGTAAAAAAAAAAAAACTTGTTTTCTTATGCATGGATTATAATGGCTAAATAACATACAATTTTTTTGTCTTCTCGTTCTCAAGAAAACAAATAATTTGGCTTGTCTTTCCTCATTCACAATAAAAAGAATCCATTAGTTGACGTCCACGATTGCTTGTAAGGCCTCGTGATTCTGTGGAGTTCTCCACACCCCTTGCTTGTCTACGGACATTTTAGATATTCAAGATTGTTGTTCTCATTGGCCACATTCTTCCATAAGAAATCACTTCCCTCTTTATTTATTTTTCTCTACCAAATTGATTTTGTGCATTTAAGTTCAGCACTTGCAAAGGTTTTGTCAAGATATATGACTTGCGCCTTTCTTTTCTCTCCAGCAACTGCTCTCTTCTTCAATGGACAAAACGGTGCGGCTGTGGGACATGTCGAGCAAGTCCTGTTTAAAGATTTTTTCACACAGTGACTATGGTAATTATCGTCATTCAATATTACTTTTTATTGGAAAATTTGAAAGGTTATTTCCCACAATGCTTATTTCAATTTTATTTTTTTTTTATAAAAAAAGCAGACTGATCTAAAGGTATTGTCGAGATCATTACCTGACTGGACAAGTTTTTTTAATCTTTTTAGTTCTTATGCTATAAAGTTTACAGTTCAAACTTTAATCTATTGAAAAGCAAAGAGAGGAGGGGGGCGGGCGGACAGACTGGGGATGGAATCTCCTCTTCTTGGAAATATCCTTTTATGCGATGTGTATAAGTAGCTGCAAATGTACCAATGATATGCCAATTCTTGCGCTTGTGAAGCTGCATGAGAGTATGGTACCTGTTGGAAGCAAAGGGCAGTTGGGACTTTTTAGCTACCATTCTTGTTGGCTATAGGGTTTCTTTTGGTGACAGTAAGGGACAAGGGAAAGTGGTTTTGGAGGCATTGTGAAGCGTTGATGGATGGAGACTGGAGAAGATAACAAGAGGTGCTGTTTTGCCAATGGGATCCTATAAAATGATTGTTTTGGGGAGTGTTTACAACTGTATTTAAGGGATATAAGATATTGATATATCTACAGGAATGTGGTTAAACAAAGAAAAACAAGCTGGAGACAAGCTTAAATATGAGAAGTTGGTTTACAAGGTTGTCTTAGACGTTCAGATTCTGTTTTCTTGAGATGGTCTTAGTTGCTCACTTCAGGGTTGAAATAGTTCTTTAATGATAGGATTAGTATTGTGATTTTCATGCTTATGAATTGTTCATGATGGTTTGCATAATGTCATAGTATCTGTATTTCTTGTGTAAAATTATGCTAATGGGTACTATTCCTTCCCAATATTGGTTCTCTTTATTCCCTGTATACCTGAATTCTATATATTTATATTACTTTTGGCACATTACTACTTGTTGAATGAATGTAGTTAAATCTTATTCATCAATTGACTGATTACAATGTCTTCTGGATTTCCCTTGACACAGTAACCTGCATCCAGTTTAATCCTGTTGATGATAGATACTTCATCAGTGGATCTCTGGATGGCAAGGTGCGTATATGGAGCATTCCTGATCGCCAGGTTGTTGATTGGAATGATCTGCATGAAATGGTCACTGCAGCTTGCTATACACCAGATGGCCAGGTTTGACCTCTGTAATTATTGTAATTACTGCTTAATTTATGCTGTCTCAGCAGGTTAGAGCACAAATGTTTTCCTTATGCACAGGCTCCAGTTGTTAAAGATATTGTTGTTGATTTTGAAGGGTGCACTAGTTGGTTCATACAAGGGGAGTTGCCGCTTATACAACACAACAGGTTTGAGATTATAACTTCGTGTTAATTATCCTAAAAGAGAGAAACGTTCTGTTCAAGTGTTCACCTTTTATTTATGCGCTTTCATGTTTCCAGAAAATAAATTACAGCCAAATGGTCAGATCGATCTGGAGAATAAGAAGAAGAAATCTCATCACAAGAAAATTACTGGGTTCCAGGTAATTAATTCACACATGGCCTTTTCTTATTTTTGAGAAATGAAGTGCACGCAAATTTAGTCTTGCGATTACTGATATTTCTCTTGGAACAGTTTGCACCAGGAAGTTCATCAGAAGTGCTCATTACCTCTGCAGATTCACGAATTCGAGTTGTGGATGGTGTTGATCAAAAAAATCTTGTTCACAAGTTCAAAGGTATGCAACCACACTGCATTACAGTTGCGCGAGTACTTGAAAGTGGGAGAGGATTCTCCTAAATTCTTGAAGTTGTTTATCTACGTTGTTGGTAATTTGTCATGAAATTTTTAACTTCTGAAGGCATTTGAAGTTGCAATGTTATTGTTCTTTTCAACTTTGTTAGGATGTAGTCGTTGCAGTGTATTTCTGGCTACCTCATAAGAATTACTGTTTAGTTTTTCACATTCGAGATCAAGATGCATTGATCATAGGTTCCTCCTATCAGTGACCTGCGGTTTGTTTTGCTGATTTGGATATATTCTATTTTAAATTTAACAACTCAACCCTAGAAGTAAGAAGAGTACATCGGTGATCATTGAATCTTCTAAAAATGCTCATATTTTTTATCCTGCCCCAGTCTAGAAGTTCTGCTTGTCAGATTATCATTTGCATCTAAACCTGCATTGTCCTATATTATTTGCTCGTACAGAATGTGAAACCTTATTCAGCTTTGATCTAAATCACTTTGTTACTCCATGACCTCTTTTCTGAGGTCTTATTTCGAGTTCGGACACTTGGCATGAGCTTGTTGGTGTTACTTATCACAACTCATATTATTCATTAGAACCTGACTTATTATTATTATTATTTTAGTTTTGTTGTTTTTAAGTTGGTTTAATTTTACCTATTCCAGTAGTAACTAGTAACTATTTGATGCCATTGTTGGGAGGTTAGATATTTTCTTAGATCTCTTCTTTTGACGCTGTGAAAGCATCACTGCCAATAAATTTGGCATAGGGATATCCCCTATTTAGAGTAGGTCACTTTTTCCCCTTGTTTTTTTATTCTTTAAGCTGCTCATTTGGCTCTTCAGAAGAGCTTGGACAGGGCAAATAGACACGACATTGTAGCTGAAACATAAAGTACTTTGGTATGAATAAAATGAGTTTGTTTGCAGCATCAACAGTGAAAATTATTGCTCATGTGCTGAGACATCTGGATTTTTAGTTTTGCTAACACTCAACTACCGGAAATTTATTCGGTGACTGATTAAGGAAAGAGCTAACTATTGGAATAAAATTTTTATCGATAAAATATTCATTAGTTGAATTAGCTCTTGGAGTTGAGTAGAGTGGGATAAGAACTTTTTATACGTATCATGATTGCAGCAGAAAGCTTTAATGGAAACTCCCTTTTCTTATTTAGATACCTTGTCTGAGAGTTGAGAAACCCTTTTAGTTTCTTGCTCATAATTCTCTCATGTGAATGGAAACTAATGAATCATAGTCTAATTATGGAAACCCCCCCCCCCCTTTTTTTTTTAATATTTGAGGGTGAGTTTGGGGGTTTTGTTTGGCAGTGTGAACTCTCTCCGTTTTGCTAGATTTATTCAGTCGTTCTTGGATTTGGAGCAGAGTGAGGGTAATCAGTTTTTTAATAAATTAATCCATGATTTGTGGACGGTACTACACAATAAAATAATGATAGTGATATTTCCTTTTCTACACTGACATTAGAACATTTGTGTTTAATTTGAAGATTTTCAACACTTGTAGCCAACAACAGATCTTTGCTGAATCTCTGACAGGGTTTCACAACACAAACAGCCAAATCTCAGCCTCTATTATGGCTAATGGAAGATATGTAATATGTGCCAGCGACGATTCTTCTGTTTACATTTGGAAGCATGAAGGTGAATCGCGACCAAATAGAGGCAAAGGCGTTACAGTGACCCAGTCTTATGAGCATTTTCACTGTCAAGATGTATCGGTGGCAATCCCTTGGCCTGGTATTTCCGACACATGGGGATTTCAAGATACTTGTTCTGGAGGGCAAAATGGTCATTTCGATGAGGTTTCCACAGACAACCATCCACCCACACCAGTTGAAGAGAGTAACAGTAACGAGAGCTCCCCGTTGGGATCTAGGAGCAGTGGTAGTCCACTGAACAGGATTATTTCTAGTGCTACAAACAGCTGCCTCTTTGATAGAATAGTAACATGGCCGGAGGAAAAGCTTCTTTCTGCTTGTAAGGACCGCAGTCCTCGTGTTAGTGTCGACTTCTCCAATGGGCTTATCCAAAACAGGTCAGCCTGGGGTATGGTCATTGTAACTGCTGGCCTTAGGGGTGAAATCAGGACTTTCCAGAATTTTGGATTGCCAGTTCGGATTTAAGGCTGAAGTTGATGAAATCTGTACAGATATCCGGTGAGAATGTGTAATATAAGTGAGTTTTCTTTGTTTCTTGTGCTTGTGCCGGTTGGATTTGGGACTCAGTTGAGGAGCCTTCCTAACTTGGCTTTGAGAAAAGGTAGATTTATCAGAATTGAAAAGGACCAAAAAAAAAAAAAAAAAGGTGAAGGAGACGTTACCCAGAAACCAATTGATTTTCTGTAATCGGCAATTGTAGAGTTACGAGCATGATAATATAAAAAGAATTCTTTAGCAATTCATTTAATTTTATCCTGGCAGTGTATACATAAAACTGGGCATGGAACTGGGAGTGAAGTAGTAGTTTCTGTAATAGGCTGGCATTTCAAGTTCACGTTCTAGTTAAGTTAAAAACTTGATAGTGTACAATCCTCTTTAACAAGATTTTGTGATTCGATATTTTTCACAACAAAAAGATGTGTTGTTGAAATATTTTTCATTTTTATTTTACATATTAATTCTTAATTACTGTTTATTGGAAAATTAATGCTTTCCATTTTTATATTGCAAGTTACGTATTCGTGTTCAATTATCGTCAAAGTCGAGTAAAATTACTAGCAGACACACGTATCTACAGGCAGAGAGACCAAGTGCCAAATTCTGGGAGAGTTGTAACACAACACCTGCAATGTCCACACCTAACATTATCCTTTACAAATTTCCCATCTCTGAGTCCATATCTTGCTTTGGGGAATGAACCTAAATATCCATGTCTACCCCCACTCACTGTTGGTTCTACTTAAAATGATAATAAATGCATCAAAAGGAAATCATAACTACGAAACCTCATTGGTTCCTTTGAGTTGAGGTGGCATGTACTTCCACACAGTTATCTTATCCATGTTGTGATTTCATATCCAAAAGGGCTGTCAATTTTGTCAAATATCTGCCAAACTTCCTAGTATATATACACGACACCACAAGTTTCGAAAACTCCAGGCTAAATCGAAGAGTATTCAACCAAGTTCAGAGGTCTGTTTTAAAAAAAAACCCGACTGACATCTGAGTTTATCAATGGCTCTACAGGCTGCTTCTTTGCTCCCTTCAGCATTCTCCATTCAAAAAGAGGTTTGTTTCCCATGTTCAGTATTGCCTTTTTTTTTTTTAACATTAGTAAATAGCACGCTATACGGTTGTTTCTTGACTGAATGCTGTTCTTTTTGCAGGGCGGTGCATCTGTTAATTCAGGCCTCTTTGGAGTTTCACTTGCAGACCATGCCAAAACTGACTTTAGTTCCTTTGTATTGAAGAGCAAGGTACATATTCCATCGTTTTATACTTTTCACAGATGAACGAATTTCAGTTATTCACGAATATATTAAGAATCGGCTGATTGGAGCTTTTGCAGAGAGAATTCGGTGCAAGAAAGTCATCTGTGGCGGTCAGGGCTCAGGCAGTGGTTACAACTCCAGCCATCAATTCTGACACGGTTCAAGGGAAGAAAACTTTGAGAAAGGGCAATGTAGTGATCACTGGTGCCTCATCTGGCTTAGGTCTAGCCACAGCTAAAGCTCTGGCTGAAACAGGCAAATGGCATGTAATTATGGCCTGCAGAGACTTCCTGAAGGCTGAGAAAGCCGCAAAGTCGGCTGGCATGGCCAAGGAAAGTTACACCATTATGCATTTGGATCTTGCATCTCTCGACAGTGTCAGGCAGTTTGTGGATAACTTCAAGCGATCCGGGCGACCTCTTGATGTCCTAGTCTGCAATGCAGCTGTTTATCAACCAACTGCTAAACTGCCTTCTTTTACAGCTGATGGATTCGAGCTTAGTGTTGGGACTAACCATCTAGGCCACTTCCTTCTTTCAAGATTGCTGCTTGATGACATGAAGCAGTCTGATTACCCTTCAAAGAGACTGATAATAGTCGGTTCAATTACAGGTAGGAGAAATAATTACCACACAAACAAGATCATCTTAAAATGCCGAAGACTGCACTAAATTTAATGACTGGTTTCATAAATGAATAGATGGCTTCTATTCAACTGGACCACATTCTTTAAACAGTGACTAGAACTAAATTTGGCTTTGCTACTCTCAATATATTTCAGGAAATACAAATACATTGGCCGGGAACGTACCTCCAAAGGCCAACCTTGGTGACTTGAGGGGTCTTGCTGGAGGACTGAACGAGTTAAATAGCTCGGCTATGATTGATGGTGGAGACTTTGACGGTGCCAAGGCATACAAGGATAGCAAGGTCTGCAATATGCTCACAATGCAAGAATTTCACTGTCGCTACCATGAGGATACTGGGGTCACATTTTCGTCCCTGTACCCCGGCTGTATTGCAACAACGGGCCTGTTTAGAGAGCACATCCCCTTGTTCCGTCTCCTTTTCCCTCCATTCCAGAAGTTCATCACCAAGGGCTTCGTCTCAGAGGAAGAAGCTGGAAAGAGACTTGCACAGGTATGAAACAGAAGGTGCAAATAAGAACAAGAACAGATGTAATTCACGTGAAGATATTTGTAATTATGTCCAACATACACGCATTGATTGTTTTTCGCACAGGTTGTAAGTGATCCAAGCCTAACAAAGTCTGGTGTCTACTGGAGCTGGAACAAGGCCTCGGCATCATTTGAGAACCAATTGTCTCCAGAAGCCAGTGATGCAGAGAAAGCCCGTAAAGTATGGAAACTCAGTGAGAAACTTGTTGGTTTGGCCTAAAATTCAGCCTTGATCTTCGTTTAGACTAATCTTTGCCAAGGCAGACGAAGCTCCAGTTCCATGAGGCCTGATTTTTGATTGAGACGCTTGTAGTTGTAAAAATGTTTGACTTGTCAAATTCGAGTAATAATCTATAATAAAATCACTCAATCTATTTATCTTACCTAGACTGTTATAGACATGGATAACATTTGTAGGTAAAAAACATATACGAGCTCGACTGAATGTGGTTCCTAAAAACAACTGATAAGCTATGCTATTTGCTGGTTATGATTTTCAAACATTCCCCAGGCATTCGCTTTTTCTTTAGTTACAATGTTACTTCTGCATTACCTGCTGCACTGCCAAGGGGAAGTAAACTTCAACGAGAACATAAAATCTTAAGAATTTGTCAACTATGAAGACATTAGTACTTTCTATACAAACTTCTACTTACTGACTAAAAGGAGAGGCTCTAACACATAAGTGCAACCATCTACTATTTATTCTTTGTACAAAGAAAACTACAGTTCATATGCCGGAAACCTAGCCTCAGATGGTTCATTCATATCCAGAAACAGATAGGCCATTCCTCCAATGCCTTCAAACAGTGAATATGGACGATCACCTCCATGCATAATGCCCTCTGATATGAGAATTTGAGCCTTGTCATGCAGAAAGCAAGCAAATGCTTTGGCCCTATACAAGAACTTTAAGTTTCCTGTCAATCGGTACAGAGAAAGAAATACATTGGTATTTCCACTGATGCCGTGACAAATTCCAACACGTTTAAGTAGGCCTCGATTCCAAACAACCTCTCCTGCATCAATAGCTGCTTGTAGGAACTCTTTGCTGCCAAAAACCTGATAATATTGAAGAAATAATTTTGAGGAAAACATTTTTAACTTCCCAGAATATTTTGCTTCAAGAAAAAGGATAGTAAAGATGAGTTTATGATTTTCAAATGTTGCTGTTTAAATGCATAAACATTGAATTCCTGCACACCTAAACATTTCACTTGAAAAGATTCAGCATGGGCTCATACAATCACATCTACATTGAGATTAGACAAGCACCCCGTACCCTGGCTACCAGTCTTGCATACCCCTAATGAGAGAAGAAAAACATGTACTAAATAAATTAAACAACCTAGGATACACTCCAGCTCATCATTCCATTTTTAGAACTGTTCTGTAATAATTGAATTAGCAAGTAGAAAAAGAATAATTACTGCATTCACATTGGAGTTATGTTGAGGGTGCTTATATATCCTGCAAGCTCTTACGACAGAATCATTTATTGCAGTCTTTACTTTTTTACTTTCCCTTCGTAGGGGGTTTATGCATGGAATTTGCAATCAAAGCAATAGACAACAACAATAATTACCTCAGCTGCTTTCACAAGGGTGAGTGCAACACCAGGAGCACCATGGCACCAATGCACAAGACGGTCCGAATCACTTCCTTCACTTGAAGGATAGTTTCCACTGGGAAACCGATTTTTAATCATGTAACACAGGGTGCCCTTGACATCCTCCAGCTCATCTGGTTTCAGATCCATGTCCATTAAAACATACATAATCCCAGCTACCCCATGGGCAGCTCCCCAGTATTTTTTCCCATGCCATTCATACATCAATGGACATCTTCCTTTTGCTAATTGTCGACCAGACTTTATGATGTCATCAACAACAGACCTCTGCATAATTTTTAATCCAATCAACCTATGCCTATCTTAAGCTTGCATGACAAAGCCAAAAGGACACGGTAGAATATGACTTACCATTCGTGCAGTAGATATTGTGTCTTTGCCAATATTTTTGTTTAAGAAAGAACATACCCACAAGAACCCTGCTCTCCCATACAACAGTTCATTTGGAAGATTCTTCGGAAGCTTGATCTTCGTTTAAATTTGAAAAATAGCAAGTCAACACCCTTATTCAAATAAAAATGAATATATGCAAGGTGAAAAAACAGCAGTTGTGAAGGGGGAATGGAAGCAAATAGGTGTTGTTGCATCACTAAATACCTCTTTGAATTGGGTTAAATATTGGTCACACAATTGTTCATCACCAGCGTGCTTTGCAACTACAGCACCAAGAGCGCATACACCTGCTTCCCCACATATGAAAGTGACACGCCTGCACTTCCAAAAACAAGTCTAACAACATTGAGCCACTGGTTTAAGAAGGTAGGTTTGCTATGTTTGACATAAAAATGGGTGCTGCTGCGTACAAGATTAGCAACCAAGAACTTCCAACCTCCAACCTCCATAAGCTGATCCTTTTACAACGAGAATCGAAGCAAACAGAAACAAAATCCTTCCTTTTGTCCTTTAATGGGTGGAGTTAAATGAAACATCTTTTTCTTAATTCTTCATTTACTCGTGTAATTATAGTTCTTGGGGAAATATGGCTTTGCATTACACAGCATCTAGATAACAAAGTTCATTTGATTTTAGCCATTTCATATGCATCCCATAAATCAAATTATCAAATATGAAACTATCAAGAGAGTTTTATAAATAATGCAAAGGCCATCAATCTCGAAGACTGCCAAAACAGGATCAAATCCACATATACACCCCACTCTATTAAATCCAATTATGCACAAGAAAACCCACTTTAGCAAATTTGAAGTACTACCGCCAGTTTATAAACGGTTTTATATATATCAAGAATCATATTGAGA